>CAUYSK010042546.1:0-11521 GCA_963575035.1 Avahi laniger | reverse complement strand
GGTTTTATATCTGGGTTCTCAGTTCTGTTCCACTGGTCAATGGCTCTATTTTTGTGCCAGTACCAAGATGTTTTGATTACTACAGCCTTATAATAAAGTTTGAAGTCTGGTATGTTGATACCTCCCATTTTATTTTATTGGCTAGAATTGTTTTTGCTATGTGGGGTCTTTAAATGTCATTTTTTAATACATTGAAAATTAGAAACAGGTGTAATCTAAATCAAGCCAATTTAGTTAATTAATTTCAGTATTCTCTGACATAAATGCTACAAGCAAGTCTTATTATTGAAGTCGCATGTTGTCATCAATAGCATGAGGAACAATTTATGAAGTTAACTGACAGCGTGACGAATACAACTACTTGAAGACAACTGTCAAAGATTTTTAACAATGTCGTTTAATAATTTATTGGGAATTAGAACATTTTAAAAAGTCAAATTCATTTCCTAATTTTTAAATGTGGATTCATAGATGCTTTCTATAATTTTAAAACAATAATTAAGTGCCTCCTATGTGTTATGAACTATTATAAAATCTGGGAATGCAACAGTGAAGAACATTTCCATTTTAATTCCATTATGAGCAGAGAACATTCTTTTCTTGTTTTCAATTTTTTGAATTTATTGATATTTATTTCATGATTCATAGTACAGTCTATCTTATATGTTCTGTGTGAACTTGGGAAGAATGTATATTTGCTACTGTTGGTTGGGTTATTCTATAAATGTCATTTAGGATTATGTTGATAGTGCTGTTAAAATCTTCTATATTCCCACTGCTTTTTTTGTCTACCTGTTTTATCAATTCCTGAGAGAGGAGTGCTGAAGACTCCAACAATAATTATGAGTTAGTCTATTTCTCCTTTTATCTTTATCGGTTTTGCTTCAGGTATTAAAGTTCTGTTATCAGATACATACACATTTAGGATCATCGTAACTTCCTGACTAATGTTTTCATATATATGTATATATATATCAGATATATATTACATATATAATATTATATACATCACATTTATAACATCATATATATCGAATATCTCATTATAACCTTTTTTAATCTATGGTATTACTTCTTGTTCTGAGTCTACTTTGTCCCATATGAATACAGGCATATGTTGTTTCAGTACACTTCATTTTATGGCACTTTGCAGATACTGAGTTTTTATAAATTAAATGTTTTTGGAAGCAAATCTATTGATGTCATTTTCTAACAGCATGTGCTCACTTTGTTTCTCTGTGTCACACTTTGTTAATTCTCATAATACTTCGAACTTTATTATTATATCTGTTACTATGATCTGTAATCAGTGATCCTTGATGTTACTACTGAAATTGTTTGGGGGCACTATGAACCATGCCCAGGTAAGATGATGAACTTAATTTGTAAATGTTGTGTGTCTTATGATTGTTCCATCAAACAGTTACTTCTTATCTCTCTCTCTCTCTCTCTCTCTCTCTCTCTCTCTCCTAGGGCCTCTGTATTCCCTGAGCACAAAAATATTGAAATTAAGTCAATGGATAACCCTACAGTGGCCTCTAAGTCTTCAAGTGAAAGGAAGAGTCACACATCTATCACTTTAAATCAAGGCTAGAAATGACTAACCTTAATGAGGAAGGCAGGTCAAAAGCTAAGACAGGATGAAAGCTAGGCTTCGTGCACGACTTAACCAATATGTGATGCAAAAAAAAAAAAAAAAAGGAAGAAAGGAAATTAAAAAGTACTACCACAGTGAACCAATAAATGATCAGAGAGTAAAAAAGCCTTACGGAGAAAATTTTAGTGATCTGTATAGAAGATCAAATCCCCCACAACATTCCCTTAATTCAAAGCCTAACCCAGAGAAAGGACCTAACTATCTTTAATTATATGAAGGCTAAGAGAGGTCAGGATGCTGCAGAAGAAAATTTGGAAGCTAACAGAGGTTGGTTTATGAGGTTTAAGGATAGATGGTATCTCCATACATAAAAGTGCAAGGTGAAGCAACAAGTGCTGATGTAGAAGCTTCAGCAAGTTATCTGAAAGATCCGATTAAGATAATTGATGCTACACTAAACAACAGATTTTTAATGTAGACAAAACAGCCTTACGTTGGAAAAAGATGCCATCTAGGACTCTTATAGCAAGAGAGGAAAAGTCAAGGCCCAATTTCAAAGCTTCAAAGGACAATCTGATTCTCTCTTCAGGGACTAATGCAGCTAGTGACTGGAAGTTGAAGATAATGCTCATTTACCATTCCAAAAACCTAGGGCTGATAAGAATTATGCCAAATTTTTTATTTTGTGATTATACACCATGACCAAGTAGGATTTATCGTAGGAATCCATCCTAGGTTTACATTCATAATTCAATTAATAAACTGTATCAATATAATAAAGGAAAAAAACATATAATTATCTTAATAGTCACACAAATAGTGTTTGACAAGTTCCAATGTTCCATCATAATGAAAACACTCAACAAACTAGGAGTAAAAGAAAACTTCAATCTGAAAAAGGGCATCTAGGGCTAAATCTACGCTGTGCTCTATAAATGGAACATCTGGCTGACAGCACATCTGCTTACAGAATGGTTTACTGAATATTTTAAGCCCACTATTAAGATCTACTTCTCAGAAAAAAAGATTCCATTTGAAATATTACTGCTCATTGACAATATACTTAATCACCACCCAAGCACTCTGATGGAGATGTACAAATAGATTAATGCTGTTTTCATGCCTGCTAACACAAGATATATTCTTCAGCCAATGAATCAAGGAATAACTTCCACTTTCAAGTCCTATTATCTAAAAAATACATTTCATAAGGGGTATAACTGCCACAGATAGTGATTCTTCTGATGGACCTGAAAAAAGTAAATTGAAAACTTTTTGGAAAGGATTCACCATTGTAGATGTCATTAAAAACATTTGTGAGTCATGGGAGGAGGTAGAAGTATCAATATTATTAACACTTTGTAAGAAGTGATTCAAACCCTCATGGATAACTTTAAGGGGTTCAAGACTTGAGTGGAGGAATTAATTGTAGATGTGGTGGAAATAGCAAGAGAACTAGAAAGTCGATCCTGAAGATGTGACTGAATTGCTGCAACCTCATCATAAAACTTGAACAGATGAGGATCTGCTTCTTATCTGCAAGCAAAAAAAGTGGTTTCTTGAGGTGAAAATTTCTTCTGGTGAAGATGTTGTGAACGTTGTAGAAATGACAATAAAAAATTAGGATATTACAGAAACTTAGTTGATAAAGCCCTGGCAAGGTTTGAGAGGACTGATTCCAATTCTGAAAGAAGTTCTACAATGGATGGTTAGTATCTCCATACTACAGAGAAATATTTCATGAACGAAAGAGTCAAGTGATGCAGCACATTTCCTTGTGGTCTTATTTTAAGAAATTGTGACAGCCACCTCAACCTTCAGCAACCACAACCTGATCAGTCAGCAGCCATTCAACCTTCAGGTAAGATTCTCCACTGGCAAAAGATTATTACTCGTTGAAATTTCAGATGATCATTAGCATTTTTTAGCAATAAAGTATTTTTAAATAAGGTATGTACTTTTTTAGGCTTATTGATATTTCACACTTAGTTTACCACAGTATAGTATAACCATAACTTTCACATGCACCAAGAAACCAAAAACATTTGTGTGAGACACTTTATTACAATATTTCCTTTATTGCAGTGGTTTGCAACTGAACCTGCGATATCTCTGAGATACACTTGCATATAACTTCTGCAGATATCTTTTGATTACTGTTTTCCTTGTAAATAATTTTCTATCTTCTTACTTTTAACTGTCTATTCTTTATATTTAAAGTATTACATAGCATATGGTTAGGTCTTTATTTGTTATGCAGTTTAACAAGCACGGCCTTTTGTTTATTTAGAACATTTACATTTAATGCAATTATTGAAACAGTCAGGCTTAAAGTTACCATCTTTTTTTGTTTTTTAAGGGATATATCTGGGTTTTTTTGTTATTTTATTTTATTCTAATTCTTTTAAATTACTTGAGTATTTTTAGTTATTATTTTATAGCCATTATGTCTTATTAGTTATACTTCTCTTAATATTTTTATTGTTTGATAAAGTTTATAATATATCCTAAACAGTCATAATATACTTCCTAATTATATTATGGTATTTCACATATTCAGTGTGAACATATTGAGCCTTACCTTATATTTTAAATTGTGTTATTTATTTGCTTGAATTCTATACTTACTGTAAGCTAAACAAAGCAATTATCCTTTATTCACCTTGAACAATTATCTCACAAAGATATTGAAAATTAAAAATTGTCTTTTACGTTTGCCCACAATTCTACCATTTCTAGTGCTCTTCATTTTGTGCATGTGTTTGTGTTTTTGCATACATGCATGGTTTCTAAGTTTCTATCTGGTATCATAAACCTCTTGTTTGGAGAACTTTAAATATTTGTTATCTTCCAGCATGAAATTCTATCAGTTTTTGTCTGAACAAGGCTTTATTTTGCTTTCATTTTGAAGGTGTAATTTTTTGAAGGTGTGCTGTAAAGATGCCATCATGTTTTCTTCTAGCTTGAATAGTTTCTGAATAGAAATCTGCTGTTTCCTTATATTTGTTTCTTTATATGTGACGGCTCCTCCCTCATCCTTCTAGTTTCTTTAAGAGTCCATTTTTCATTCTCAGCAGTTTGGCTATGATGGAAGGAGGTGTATTTTTCTTTGATTTTTATCCCATTTGGCTTCCTGCATCTGTGATTAATTTTGGTAATTAGCTGAATGGTGGCTCCCACAAAAAATATATCTACATCCTAATCCCTGGGACCTTTGCATGTGACTTTATTTGAAAACAGAGTCTTTGCAAATGTAATAAAGAAAGGATCTCAATATATAATTATCCTGGATTGTCTGGTGAACCCTCAATCTAATTGCAGGTGTTCTTATAATAGAAAGAGGTGTCTATAGTTATTAACAAATTATTGCTGTGATGCCATGATATGAAAATACCCTTCACTCATTAGTGGTGACCGAAATACCTGAAGGAGCCAAAGGCCATATTGGTTATTGACCAAGATTAGGTCACACTGTAGCCGTGGGACCCATGTGGGTTATTAGCTCATAACTAGTTCTTTAACATGTGGTAATAATGCACATTAGACATTTTTAGGAACTCCCTTCGACAGCTGCTTTCTTTTCTCAGATGTTTCAGGGACATCTCCCTGTAGGAGGAGTAAGATGTCAGAGGTAGTTTTATTACTTCTGGACTATGCTGGGAGTTCCAGATGCTTTATCAGACTAAGGGAACTAGGCTTACAGCAAACTGTATTGATTTACACAAAATAGAGGAAGGCTGCTTCTGCCTGTGACGGGTTACACTTCAGTGAAGTGTATTGTTAATCAAGTGGCCACCTGTACCGCTCAGTGAGTCATCATTGCAGACGTACTTGTGGATGGAAGCATCTTAATTTTTTAAACACGCACTGAAATTTTCTAAGGCATTTTCAGCCTCCTGTGAACTGGCACAGTTTCACCGAAGGTGAAGAGCAAAGCACACACAATTAATAACAGAAGAAAATCAAAGAACACTTAAGAACCAGTGCCCTGCATTCAAGGCACCATATTTCCATTCCCTCTTTCAGTCTGATTCTCTTGGAATTATAGAGCTCTTGTAAATATCAAAAGGACCATTCACTGCCTTTGAGGAGAAATGTGCTCAGTTGGAGCATTGCACTCAGGTACAAAATCAAAGCCTTCTTATGCTTCAGCTTTCCTATCAAGAACACAGAAACAGAGCTGAGAGAATCTTCTGAGGACTTGTTAGTAAAGTATAAAATTCTTTGACCCTTATAGAAGAAAATACGTGCATCAATGCAGAAATAAAAAGAGGACAAATTAGCCACTTACGTGGCCTACCCAGAACATACCCAATTACAATAGCCAGAGTTAGATAAAGTGCTGGGGAAGTTATCACAGAAGTTACAGAGCAGATGTACTATGGCTTAGCGAAAGAGTTGTGCCCTAGACATTCAAAGGGACAGAATTTAATTCAAAAGTTCTGGAGAGGTCAGGAAATTTTTCACTTGTACTTTGAAAATGGTATCAAATGACAAAGAAATTCTGACTGCATACTTGCATCTTCCTTATGCGCAGACATTTATACATAAATGTTATTAAAAGTTATTTCTTTAATCCACTGTCCCAGAGGTAAACGCATAATACAGACAAGGCTGTAAAAAGTTGGCACAGATCTGATAGCAAGTCAGGTTGTTTTGTGTTTCATACCAAAAGCTGAAATTGTTGCCGCTATTATAAGAAAGTGAAAAACAAGTGGCAAAGCTTTCTTTGGAAATGAACGCACCACTGGCCCTCGGGTGCATTTGAAATCACCAATGCCATCGATGGGCACTATTACACAAATAAGCGTACTGAATGAGCCCACCTTTGAAATAGAAGGTAAGAAGCCATGTGGGAAAATGCTTTTCAGCAGTGATGACAGCTATCTGAAATCAAAGACTGAAAGTGTGAGAGAATGATATCTGTCTATCTGGGGAAACAGTTCCTGTTGCTCACAGGAGAGTGGGCTGGGATGTGCTGGGGAGAATCGTCTTTCCAGCAAAAGAATTGGGATAGAATAATGGGACTATGTTTTCTAAAGAACTTGCCTGCCCCTCTTAAATTTTGCAAACAAGCATAGAAAAAGGCCTCTGGTTTTGGCTAAAGCCTGCCAGAAACTGAAGATCAAAAAGAATTAATAGTAAAATAGGATGAAGTCCTGTTACTTATGTTCCAGAAAGGTTCTTCTATGTGTCTGCAGTGTGGCTATGTTACAAACAAGAAGCTCACATCTATTTGAGAAAATTTGCCTGATGATACGAAAAAACTGTCAGATGGTGTCCAAGATAATAGGAATATGAAGGCTGTTCCTGGACAAGCACAGAGCCTACCACTGACAGGCCCATTTATAACTGAATAGTAAGGAAAATTTAGATAGAAACTTAGAGCATCTAAAGCATAAATTGAATGGAATGTCATTTCTTATTGATCTTTATCTACCTTGACTCCTTTGCCCGTATACATTTTATATCTCTCTCTTCTCCCTTTTCCACATTTTATTCTTTTTATCTGACTGAAATTGAACCTTCTATATTATTTGCTTTATTAGTTAGAATTGCACCCAAATTGCATGAGGTAACAGTGGCTTCACCAAAAAAGAGTTTACTTCTGAAGTCTGAAGATTAACTGTAGTGGGCCTGGGAAATAGTGCCATGTCCATGATCTCAAAAATGTCCCAGACAGCTTCGATTTTCCTTCCAGGCCATCCTTAGCATATAGCTTTCATCCTGGTGGTTCCACGATGGCTGCTATACCTATGGGTAACCTGTCTACAGGCCAAGGAAGAAAAGGCGTGGGGCAGTGGGGAGGGAAAAAAAGTGAAAAGGAATATGTCAGCTGAGTCTTCATGCCTTTAAAACTCTTGCATCTGTCTATATTATATCACATTGGCCTGAACTGATTTACATGCTTACCTTGTGTGAGGGGACTGAGACAAAATTGGGATTCTCTTTAATGAAGAGGAATGGATTCACAGGCGCTAACTCCTGTGTGCTGCAGTGGCCTTCCAAGCTAATGTTGTTGTCTGCCTCCTGTTTTATTTATAATTGTGCAGCTAGATTGCAATCTGTTTCATTGCATCATTGATTTATTGTGCATCCTTTCTTCAAAAAAGCATTTAATATATCTGATTGTAACTCATTGTAATAGTATTTTCAAAGTGCAGTGGCATAGACAGCACCTACAGGGCTCGTTAAACACAGACCATTTAAACTCTCAGCCCCATCCCCAACCTTTCTGATCTAGGAAGAATTTGTATAGCTAACGATTCACACACAGGTGGTGCTCACGCTGCTGACTTGAGGGCCACACTTTAAAGAAAGCAGTACTTTGAATTTTTCAGGGAGATTTTGTAGAGTCTGATTAGATTTCCAAAGCCTAGCTTTGGTGGGTCATGCTTTCTACATCTGCACAGCTTATGACATGTTCTTTGCCTATGGAGGAAGGCTATGGGAGGATCTATAAAATTATCTTTTATTTACTGTATTTTTAATAACCTAAACAATAAATAGTTATGCTCAGTGCAAATATTTTAAATAGAGAAAGAAAAAGTGACCCTGTTGACTTCTGACCCCAGGCCTAGTCCCTCAGTCCCTTCCACAGAGAGGACACCTGTGAGAAATTTGATGTATAATTTTTTAGATTTTTAAAATGCAATTATATTGTGATAGAATTTATATATGCAATTATGTTAAGATTATAGGGTTAAAATATAAATATTAGACAACATACATTTTTCAAAGGCTTCCCCTTGTCTGCTTAACAATATCTTAGAGTATCATCATAAAAATTGACTTTTTAAAGTTAGAAATGCAGACTTTGTAAAATAGCAACATTCAGCAAACTATTGAGTATGAGCTGTATTACCCCTAATGTCTTTGCTTTTGCTGCCTGTGCTTTTTGAGTCATATCCAAAAAAACATTGTCAAGACCTATATCAAGGAGAATGTCCCTATGTTTTCTTCCAGTAGTTTTATGGTTTCATATCTTACATTTAATTCTTTAATCATTTGAGTTAATCTTTGTATAGACAAGGCACTAATTTTATTCTTTTGCATGTGGATATGCAGTTTTCTTAACACCACTGAGGACTATTTTTTCCCCATTGTATATTCTTGGTGCCTTTGTCAAAGATGAGTTGACCGTAATTGCATGCATTTATTTCTGGGCTTCCTATTCTGTTGCTTTGTCTATATATTTGTTTTTTTGTTAGTACTATGCTGTTTTGGTTACTGTAGCTTTGTACTATGGTTGCAATTAGAGAGTGTGATGCCTTCAGCTTTGTTGTTCTTTCTCAGGATTCCTTTGGCTATGACAGATCTTTTGTGATCCATAATAATTTTAGGATTCTTTTTTTCTATTTCTGTGAAAAATGTCATAGGAATTTTTATAGGGATAACATTGAGTCTGTGGATTGCTTTGGGTATTATGAACATTTTAATATTACTAATTCTTCCAGTCCACAGTCTCGTCCTATAGTAGTCATGAGAGTGGGCACTTTTGTCTTGTTCCTGATCTTAAAGAAAAAGCTTTCACCTCTTCAATGTTTCATGTTAGCTGTGGACTTGTCATATAATGGCATTTATCATTTTGATGTGCATTATTCCTTTTATATTTAACTTATGGAGAATTTTTATCATGAAAAAGATGTTAATTTTTTTCAAATGCTTTTTTGGCATCTATTGAGATGATCCTATGGTTTTTGACCTTTGTTCTGTTTATGTGGTGTGTCAAATTTATTGATTTGCATACATTGAGCCATCCTTATATTTCAATATTAAATCCCTCTTGTTCATGGTGTATGATCCTTTTAAAGTGCTGTTGAATTTGGATTGCTGCTAGTCTGTTGAGGATTTTTGCATATATAGTCTTCAGGGATATTGGCCCGTAATTTTCTTTTCTTTTACTGTCCTTATTTGGCTTTAATATGAGGATGATACTGACTCCATGTTTCCTTTTCTTTAATATTATAGCAGAGTTTGAGAAGGATTGGCATTAATTTTTCTTTAAATGATTGGTAGAATTTACCCATGAAACCATCTTGTCCTAGATTTTGTTGCTGTTGCTGTTGGGAGCTTTTTGATATTTTTTATTTCTTTATGATTCAGTCCTGGTAGATTATATGCCTCTAGAAATTTATCTATTTCTTCTACTTTATCCAATTTTTGACATATAATTATTCATGGTAATCTCTTATCATTCTTTGTCTTTCTGTGTCATCAGTTTTAATGTTGCCTTTTTCATTTATATCTTTATTTATTTGAATCCTCTGTTTTTTTATTGGTTAGTACAGCTAAAGATTTGTCAGTTTAGTTTCTTTTCAAAAACCAAATCTCAGTTTCATTAATTTTTTTTATTATCTGTTTATTCTCTATTTCATTTATTTCTTCTCCAATATTTATTTTTTTCTGCTCTAATCTTTAGTCTTCCTTCCTTCTGCTAACTTTGAGATTAGTTTGTTCTTTTTTTAGTTATTTGAGGTGTGGTTAGGTTGATTATTTGAGATGTTTCTTTTTCTTTTATGTAGGCATTTATTGTTGTAAACTTTCCTTGTAAAAGTGATTTTGCTGCATCCCATATGTTTTGGTATGCTGTTTCCGTATTTGTTTCTTTCAAGATACTTTTTGATTTCCTTTTTTATTTTTTTCTTTGGCCCATTAGTTGTTCAGGAATGTGTTATTTAATTTCCACATATTCGTGATTTTTTTTTCTAGTCATTTACCTTTGTTGTCAAAAAGATACTTGATGTGATTTCAATCTTCTTACATTTGCTAAGATTTGTTTTGTGGCTCAACATATGATCTATCTTGAAAATATTTTGTGTGAACTTGAGAAGAATGCATATCTGACCCTATTGGAGGGAATGCTCTGTGTATGTCTTAGACCCATTTGACCTACAGCATTAGTCAAGTTGGGTGTTTCCTTATTGATTTTCTGTCAGGATCATCAATCCATTGTTGAAGATGGGTTGTTGAAGTCTCTTACTATTACTGTGTGCTGTTTATTTCTCCCTTTATTTCTGTTTATTTATTTTAAGTATTTATGTGATTTAATGATGGTGTGTATATATTTACAATGATTATAGCCTCTCAATGAATTGACCTCTTTATCATATAGTGAGTGACCTTCTTTGTCTCTGTGACTGATTTTGACTGATAGTTATTTTGTCTCATATAAGGATAGCAGCCCTGCTCTCTTTTGGTTACTATTTGCATGAAATATCTTTTCCCATCCCTTCATTTTTAGCCTATATGTTTTTCTAAAGCTAAAATGAATCTCTTGTAGGCAACATATTGTTGGATCTTGTTTATTATCCATTCAACCACCTTTTGATTGGACAATTTAATCCACTTACACTTAAAGTAATTATTGGTAGGTATTTGCTGTTGCCATTTTGTTAACATTTTTCTGACCATTTTATAGTTCCTTTGCTCCCCTTTTCCGGCATTGTTATATTTCTTTTTATTTGTTGATTTTTATAGTGGTATGTTTTGATTTCTTTCTCTTTATCTTTTGGGTTTCTACTAGAGATTTTTTCTTCTTCGTGATTACTATGGGGCTTATATACAATATAGTTACAATATTCTATTTTAATCTAATAACAACTTAAACTTCAATTGCTATTTCAATGTATCGTATTTCTAATACACAATGTTCTTTAGTTAAGCCATAAATTGGGGAGACTGTCTCTGCTCTATTTTCTCAGTAGTCATTGATTTTAACTTCTTTGGTCATCTCTGAAATAGACATTAGAAAATATGCTTCAAAATGTTGAAGTACCATGGTCATTTTAAGTTTCAATCATATAAAAAAAAGCTCAACGTCTCTAATAATTAGAGAAATGCAAATGAAAACCACAATGAGATATCACCTAACCCCAGTGAGATATCACCTAACCCCAGTGAGATTGGCCTCTATCAAAAAAT
>CAUYSK010042545.1:0-40152 GCA_963575035.1 Avahi laniger | reverse complement strand
TAAAATTAATCCCCAAAGCTTGGTGACCTCTTTTACTTCAAATGTGCGTGAGGACTGACAAGCCTGACCTTGACCTTCTACGCAATGCAAAGACAGATCCTATTCCTATCAGCTATGGCAGCCAACACTTCACATGAGCCTTCAGGTTTGGTTTCCTTTCTTCCTGTTTCATGAGTTTCTGTTCTGTGAAAGAGGCCAGGTGAGTACACGGCAACCGATATTTGGGCTGATAGCGGGTCAGCACTGTTAAAACAGCTGAAGCGAGCCTCTTTCTGCCTGGGGCAAAGGGTTTTAAACTCTAACTACTGAGAGTTGCCTGAATTGCCAGAACCATCTGCTGTTGAATTATTTAGTCATGCCACATAGGCAGATTTTGATCAGTTTCATTCCTTTGTCCCAGTTCATGACATTAAAAACATCTATTCTGCTTGAATAATTTCTATTCTTATCACATGGGCACAGCGATTACCTGGATCTGGAAGAAAATATCAAATCATGTGTTAACTTGAGAGGGAAAAAAACTATAGAGAGGAACATGGGTGATTATATTCACCCATACTGTGGACAAGTAAAATTATGAAAGCTGTCAATATTTGATAGACTTATTTGAACTGTGTAAAATAAATTTGTGGCAACAGTGTACTTTTTAAAAAATTATTTTTAATTGACATGTAATAATTGTGCATATTTATGGGGTATGATGTGATGTTTTGATGTCTGTATACCATGTATAATGATCAGATAAGAGTAATTAGCATATCCATCACCTCAGTTATCATTTCTTTTTATTGGAAACATTCAAAATCCTCTCTTTTAGCTGCCTGAAAATATACAATAAATTATTGTTAACTATAGTCACCCTCCAGTGCTATAGAACACTGGAACTTATTTCTCCTATTTAGCTGTAATTATGTATGTATTAATTAACATCTCCCTATCTTTCCTCCCACCTACACTTCCCAGCTCTGGTAACCACTATTCTACTCTCTACTTATATGAGATCAACATTTTTTGCTTCCACATGTGGGAACATGCAGTATTTATCTTCCTTTGACTGGCTTATTTCACTTAACATAATGTCCCCCGAACTCACATGTTGCTGTGAATGACAGGATTTCATTATTTTTTATGGCTGAATAGTATTCCATTGCGTATATGCCACATTTTCTTTATCCATTCATCTGTTGATGAACATAGGCTGATTCCATATCTTGGCTACCGTGAATAGTGCTGCAATAAACGTGGAAGTGCAGATAAAGAAGTACCATGTAATTCAGCAGTCCCAGTACTGGGTATCTATCTAAAGAAATAGACTTTTACAAGCCCCACTGACTAAATTATTTTGAAAGTTGTTTTCTGGCTTTCCTTGAGTGTTGCCAAGAGATGTTGATATTTTATTATGCCATGTTGCAAAGAAATAATAGTATGCAGTAGCTTGGAGGGGAGAAAAAACTGTAATAGCATAGTCCTTAAAACATTTTGCAATTTAGCTTCTATGAATGAGAGAAAGGTGTTGGAGAAAGCACTGGTTGAGAACTGATCCTGCTCCTGGGAGGACTAATTACCTGATCTTAGATGGATCATGGGATCATGTTCATGCTCAGGGATACTAGTCTTTGGATTAGTTAAGACTCTTTTGCAAATAGAGAAAACCCATTAAAATGGCTCTATGGTGAAAGGAAATTTATTGGTTTGCTTAACAAAAAATGTTCTATCAGCCTTTAGGTATGGCTGGATATCAAGTGATATCATTAAGAGTCTATTTTATTTTCTCCTTCCCTCAGTTCTGCTGTCCTCTCTGTTGGTTCTCTTATAGTGTCACGTTGGTTTACATTCTAATAATCACAGCAACTCCATTAGAAGTGAGTTATTTTGATTTCCCAAGAATTGCACAAAAGTCCCAGAATTCAGTCCCTTTGTTTCTTTCTTTGACCAGAAGATCATCTCCGGATGGGCCAGGCATCCATCATCACTTGACCACTTCTGGAGTTAGAGCTAGAGTTAGTGTCACCCATATTGCTCGGAATATATGTAGGGTAGGGATCCTTCTTTAGGGAAAATCAAAGAATTGGTATCAGAAGAAAAGTTAATGAATGGAGTGCAGGCAAAATAATAAATGCCCATTTTGGTTCCATTGAAACCACTGACTTGCTGTATATTTAAATTAGGATCATGGATATTGAAGTGCTTTGGAAACAACACATAAACATCGTGTATTAATATAATTATTAATATGTATAAATAACATCAATTTAATTAAATGTATACATTTATAATTGTATGCATATAGATCTAATGACTATTGTTTATAGGAGATACCAAGTTGAATAAGAAATACTACTTATTCTTAAGGAACTTAGCACTAGCAGGGACATTGGCAGGTAAAAAAAAAATCATTATACCATGAGGCAGGAGGAAATAACTGACAAAGAGCAACACATGTGGGGAAGGAAACGAATGTTGGGATATATTAATTTTGGGCAAAGAAAGTTTGGAACATAAATCAGTGCCTTAGTAAACCAGTGGAGCCTCTGCCAGCTGTAGGGGGCAGGAGGAAAGAGAAGCAGAAAGAGGATGAAATGGACAACAGAGTTGAGATAAAGAGGAGGGAAAGGAGAGGAACAGTAATATCAATAGAGGAAAGGAGTACCTGGCGGTGAGAATGTGGAGGGGTTATTTCTTGTGGTTTTCAATGCTGGGCCAGAATTAGCTGTGAAAATTTAAAAGCGTTGGGAGGCACGGCTCCTCCTTGACCTTCAGAGGCAGAATCTCCAGCTGGGGGCCCCAGATACGTGTGAACAAGCCAAGCTCCACCTGGGACTTCGAAGCACGTGGCTGGCATAATTCTTGGGCAATTCATGAGAAGAGTGTTTGTTACTATGCTGCCTTTTATTTCTCTCTCCAAACATTTGGCTATCTCAAATTAATACTTTGCTCTTTATGTGTTAAATTGTGCTTTATGCTCAATGATATTTTATTCACATTGCACATCCAGTTTACAAAATTTGAGGATGGAAATAAGTTGGTCTTGAAATGTGAATGGTTTCCTTAAGCCTTCAGTTGAAAAGAATTTATATAGTATCATGACCCGTTGATATCTTATTTATCAAGACTTCACTTAATCAGACACATCAGCTATTGGGAGCTTAGCTAAGAGCCAGGGAAAGAAAGGGAATTCTCAGCAAAGTATGGCTGAATGCCATTCGCTAAAACTCCTGCACTTTACTCTTGAAAGAGGCCTCAATCATATGATACTTATGCACACACACACATCCCTAACGTCTAGTCTACTTGGACATAGCAGATTGGAAATAAGGTGTCAGAACAAGAGGATTTGGTGTGGCTGAGAAAGATTACCAGAAACATCAGGTTGAAATGATACTCAACAGCTGAAAATGAAAAGAAGACTAAAAAAACCTATAAAATGTCAAATTAAAATGCATGACAATGTTAGGATGCTAAGAGTGCTACATATATATATATGTTCCTGATTAGGGTCTTGTGTTATCAAGAGTGGTCACATTCAATACTTCCTGTTTTAAATGGCAAATAGTGAATTATATATTTATGATTTACATATATAATTTTATGATTTATATTTTATACTGTAAAATTATAATTTATATATATTTATATTACACACAATTTACAATTTATGTCTCTACCTGATATGTTTTTAAGAAGTTGATGCTTAATGGAGTAAATTTCAGTTATGTGGAAAATTCATTCACCTGTAACTTACTCTTCTCTGTATTTATACAATGACACACTGTGGCATTTCATGTTTTAATCTCCCTCTGATATCTGATGTTTCATGTATGAAGGAGCGTGCCTGGGGAAAAAACAGTGGTACATCTATTTTTGAAAAATATGTTTTAATTTTATCAGTTTGAATTGTTTTCTAGCAAACCACAAAAATAAGAAAATGACTTAATCATATTTTCATCACCAGGGTATTTACTGCTAACAAAACATGCTTAACATTTCATCATAACGGTTTCTTCTCGAGGATAGAAACTTCTTTATTCATGGGTTGAAATTGGGGTTTTGGGGTTTGGACCTCTGTGGAGACCTGAACTGAGGCCAGAAGGTTTCTTGGGTTTCAACAGTCGTTACTTGACAGAGACCACAGGGCCATACCCAAGCGGGCTCCTGCCTACTTCTTTCTTATCTGCTGCTGCTCCTAATTTCTTATAGTTTGCTAAAAAATGAAACAAATACCTGGCAACAAGACTGTGATTACTCAAATCGATTATAATTTAAAGCTCTTTGCAAATCTCGAGAGTGATGAATACAAGCAGATATTACATATTCAGTGTATAATGTTAAGGCAGCCGAAGGCTGTCTGTGAGTACAACACATTGAAAAGGTCCAATTCCCTCCAGATTCTTGTGCAGTGGCTTTCAGATAGATGTATGTTTAATCAGAGTTTCAAGTCAGGTATGTTAACATCTAATATTCTTGTTGGAGAGTGACTGTACTTTGCTGGATCTGCTCACCAGTCTTTCCCTGTGTCCATTTAAGACCCCTAACATGGTGAATTGGATAAATATATATAATTCATTTTATTATTATTACTATCATTGTTACTGTTAACAAAAAATTAAAATAACCTGGTTAAAGGATGGGTAATATTGACCACAGTTAAACATTGGTTGAACCTTTAATTTGACTTTGTGTTTAAAATTCACATCTATGAATATTTCTGCAGAGAAATATCTTATCTTGACCAATGGAAGGCGGTGGCATAGTGGAGGCCTTTTCCTCTTACCTCATCCAGCTGTGGCCTTATAGAGAGAAAGAAGGTGGGACATTCGTCATTAGCTTGAAATTAGTTCAATTCCAGGTTTGATCTCCTGCCCTCAAGTGGCAAGCTGGAAAAGTTCATTCAGATCTCAAGAGCAAAGACTTGATCCTCCCAAATGCGCTAGTTTGCCAGGGATTGGGCTCCTTTTGAAAGCTATAAATGGGTCAGATCAAAAGCTTTCAAAAAATTAAGATTAGCCAGCTATGGTGGCTCATGCTTGTAATCCCAGTTACTTGAGAAGCTGAGGCAGGAGAATTCCTTAGGCACAGGAGTTCAAAACCAGCCTAGGAAACATAACAAGATTTCCCACCCAACTCTCAACTCCAATCTCTAAAAAAAAGAATGAAAAAAAAAATTCGCCAAGTGTGGTGGTGTGTGCCTGTAGTCCCAGCTACTCAGGAGGTTGGGCTGAGGCAGGTGGATTGCTTGAGGCCAGGAGTTCGAGGCTGCAGTGAGCTAAGATCTAGCCACTGCACTCCAGCCTGGGTGAGAAAGCAAGACCCTGTCTTTTAAAAAAAAAAACAAGAATAAAAGAAAATGCTTCTTTACAAATAGTCTTCAAAAAGCATCTACTCTTATCAAAAAATTTTTCACTGTGGTTTAGCATATGCCAAGACTTCAGATTTTCAAGATTTTGGCGATTAAGATCTTCTTTGAATTCTACCCATTAATCCATATTGCTCTTGGTGTAGTCCAAGGACATGAAAGAGTGAAGAAGTCTTCAGAGCCAGCAGGCAAAGCCAGCATGCATTGCTCCCATCTGAAGCAAAAAATATCATGACAATTGTTTGCTTCTTCAGAAAAGGTTTTCAGGGCCAAAAATTGAACATCTTATTAGTTTTGTAAAGCAGGCCATTTCCTAATTGAAGTTTAATAATTTTAATATTCAGATCAGATCCTTCATCAGAACCTCCAACTTTGTGGCTTGTTTTTGGGATTTGGGATAATGATGTGGTGACAAAGATTCACACTGCAGAAAACATAAAAAAGATTTTCCAAAGGGGTGTTTCTAATTTAGTAAAAGAAAAGATTTCTGGAGAAATGAGTAAGTGTTTGATTTTTCTAGCTTTTATCCTTTGCCACAGATGTGCTGCTGAGGCAGATGAAATGCCTTGTTCCTCAGGCACACCAGCGTCACCCTTTAATGACAAGCCATTAACTTCAGTTAAAAAGTGCTACTCTGGTGAGAATGCAAGAGATTGAGCGAGCATTGCCTGTAGTCTCTTATGAAGAACCCAGGAGTCAGATCTTCAGAAGCATGCAAAGGAGAGGGAAAACATTGAGAGTCGATTTTTTGGAATAGGGGGTCAGGAACTTAACTCCTGTGGGGGCTTAAACAGTAAATGAAACGAACATAGGTGACAGTGAAGGTGCCTGAGCAGGTGCCTCCTGAGTGGTGCAGAATGTGAACGACAGGTGACACGTTGTATGCAAACGGGCCAGTAGTTGCTCAACAAGAGCCAATTTAGACCTTGCTGAAATGTAGGCTCAATGATGCTCCATCTCTGAAATATTTTCAAAGAAGTGAAGGCTTCAGATTTTATGTAAAACCTCCTCATGTGAAAATATTTGTCATAAAAACAGATTCATAAAACAGATTCATAAAAACAGTATACAGCCAAGCAGAAAATGATTAAGGTTGGAATGAGGCCGTGGACCACCCTTTTGCTTCAGGTTTGGAATGTCAGTGTTCTCACAGAAAACTTTTTATGAAGACAGTTGTCACATGTTGTTTAAATCAACAGTCTATGGTCCCAAAGAACACAAAAACCTATGCAGATATATATTTTTTCTTTTTTTCCCTTTTTTTCTTCTTTTGATGAGGATATAACTGGCCATCTCATAAATATCATGTTTGGCCAGAAAGAAATTGCCCCAGCGCTTATGGGAATAGGTGTGGGAACCAGAAATCAGGAGTTGTAGTATCTGTCTGAGTCTTTCTGAGGTCACATGGCCTTGTGTTTCTGCCTTTCTAGGCACACTCCTCTATTCCCCCTTCAGATTGGCTTTCTCTATTTCCAGGTACTGCTGCCCCACATACATGACTTTTTAGCTTAATAGCCTACCAGCTATGGATGATAGTCTCTATATCTTAGCCTAGAGAATCTGATTGGCTGAGCCAAGGCCATGAATTGGTTCCCTTTGGGCAAAGTGCCTTCTGTTGGTCCAGTTAGCAATGGCTGGACAGAGGTTGGGGTAGGCTGAGGCAGAATTTAATATAATCCTCTCAAAGATCCATGGGCAGGTTAGATTAAGACAAATTGGAAAGTTAGATGTGGAAGCAGATTGACTAACATCATATATACCACACACACTATGCTGACATTTTAGATTTTGAATGTTGAAAAATTGAATTAAGAAGGAATATGTAATTGCTGAAGAAAGTTTGGGAGATTCTGCAAAGGATATACATAACAAAATCACCCATAATCTCATTATTCAAAGTTCAATACATGATATCATGATGTCAATAGTGTTAAAAAAAAAAGTCCAATACAAACGTTTTGGTATATTTACTTCCAGTCCTTTTTTCTATAGATCTTAAAATGCTGTATTTAATATGGGCAAATCTTGAAAGGAGAATGAACAGATCCATTTCTTTATTATTTGTGGGTGAAAGAAATTTTGATAAATTATAAAAATTTTAAGTAACACATTTTGAGAAAGACTTAAAATTATGCTTGGTTTTTGATCCAGCAATTACTTATTTAAGGATTTATCCAAAATAAATTCTCAGAGACGTGTATAATGATCTATGTAGGAAGATATTCACCCATGCATTATTGATTATAGGTAGAAAGTGGAAAAAACGGAAACATCCAACAATGAAAGATCAGTTAAGAAAAGTGTGAAACAAACACCAGATGGAATATTTTGTGACCAATAAAAGATTTTTGGAGAAATATATTTAGTATGGTCACAATGAATTTCTAAGTAGGCTACCAAATTACATGTGCAGTATATGCATACTTTTGTATAAAATTATATACCTATTAAAAGAACTTGGAAGACATTCACCAAAATGTTAATAATGGTTGTCTCCAGGTAGTGGGATAATGAATCCCTTTCACTTTTTGGTTTTTGATTTTTCCAATATTTCTGTATTGAGCATGTATTATTAATACTTTTATAAAATGCAAACAAACCAACCCAAAACACACATGATAAACTGTGTGAAACTGAAGAATAAAATTGTGGTGAAAGTGCTTCAGTTTCCAAACTCAGTAAAGAGTAAGTTTGCTATAGGGTTCCTTGACCAGAAAGAACTTCTTTTAGGAAGCTGTCCAACCACGTGAGTAAAATTCAAGATAAATGCATCCCCTTCCTTGCCTTATAGATACATTATATGTAATTGAAATACATCCTTGTTTGATAATTGAGATCTTTCAAGTTTTCATCCTTGGCTTTTTTTCCCTCTGAGAGCTTTTATTTTCTTTTCACATACTGAAAGTAATGTGTTTATATTATGCAAAATTAGAAAAATATTAAAGATATGAAGAAGAGGAAAGAAATGCCTCATCGTTCTGCAGGCTAACTTTCTGAACCTCAGTGAGTCAGGGGAAATTGAGATGAATCTATTCTGGACATGCTTAGGAAGTTAATCTTTCCACTAGATTGGAAATGGAGTGAGATGTGTACCCGTGGAGTTCCTTTCTTCTTAAGGGTAACATGAATGGCAGCAATAACATCAGCAGGAGCAGGGGCTATTCTGGTTAGGTTCTGAGGGTTGTACAACACAGGATTCTAAACAACGAAGGCTTTGCTTCCTTTGTAATAAACTCAGCATATTTTCAAAGGCTAAGCGCTAAAATACTTCCTGAACACATGTGATTCTGCAGGTAAAATGAGATTATTTCCTCTCATTTCTCTCTATCACTTTGTCTTTAATTTGAATATAGATTATTCTATCAAATAGGCAAAGGATGGCCTCTAAGGAGATTTGGAATGGCTGAAAAATGACCCCCATGATGCCAAAAGCCTGAGGATATTGGACAGCCACCAAGGAAACACAAAAGGGCACAGGTGGCCTCTCAAATGGCTTGAGATTGAGCCCTATGGACACTATTTTGTTTCTTAACATTTGCATTAAAATTAGCACATACATTTTATTTAATGCTCATGGTTTAAAAAGTCAAATAGCATAGAAACATTTAGAAGGCAAAGCAATAATTCTTGACCTTTGGTAATTTCCTTACTACAGTTTCACTTCTCAGAGATAACTGCTTATCATTGTTTCTGCATTGTCTCTGTTTTTATTTATTCATGTGTTTTTCTCTATTTTTTCATATAAAATGCTCATATTGTTGTTTTTTAATTTATCTTTCTCAATTTTTCAGTATTCTATTACAGTAGACAAGGATTTAGCTTAATAATCCTGACTTCTAGATCCCCATCCTCAACTTTGTCTTCAAAATCACTCTTAGTTCCTCCACAGGTAATTTTTGCAACTCCCAACAATATTAAGCCACCATTTCTTGTTGCATCCTTAATAGTATCTATTGATTTCTTGCTATGAGTATAAAAGCACCAGTGTTCCCGCAGTTTCTTCCACCTCCCTTCATCCATTCTATCTTTGATCAGCTACAACTTTTCTTTTACAGGTTTGAGAATATGTACACTCTGTTCAGTAATTATAATACAGTATTCCATACTTTGTCTATAAGTTAATTCTAAAAATTGAAAATGAAGATAATTTTTATTATTTAGACAAGATGTAATAGTGTTTTCTATCTCAATGTCTTTGTTCTACTCTTGGGAGATTTGCTTGATTTACTATTACAATATCTCTATTGATTTTTTAAAATTCACAATTTTTGGATTTCTACAAGCCATTTTGTTGTCTTTGTACTTTTTTTTTCATAGCACCATCTCTTTGGTTTATGATTACAATATCTCGTCAACTCTCTCTTTGAAGATCAATTAGAAGCACTTTTGTTCTCACTCTCTCTCTCCCTCCCTCCCTTTACCTCTGTTTCATCTTGAATTATTTTTGTCTATTGTCTTTATTGCGCCTGCTTCTTTTTCTCAAATGCCATCATCGGTGGCATTAAAAAACTGGCTGTGAGCCCTGTGTATGTGAATATGACCTGTTGAGGGGGAAGGAATCAATATGGGAGAGAGGATAGGAAACAAAACTATACACTGGGACTCCTGAATGTCAGCACGATGAGAGATTTGCTCAGGAATTCTAATTCCTGTACTGACTACCCTATTTCTTTCCTGCTTCTTCATAGATAATTTATTCAGCATATCCAGAGGACACTCACCTCCCCAGGGAGGGGATCAATATCTCACTTTAGAGTGTTCTGAATGGGGATAGATGAGAGGAAGAATGTTGACTGTTCCACATACGGGCTTTCAATTAATCCTCCTCTTTCCAAGCCTGTGCTTTGTATCTGTCCTCCATCATATCTTATGTTCCTAAGTCCTCTGGAGCAAATCTGTTCTCTTAATGATTGCGATCCACTTTGTTAGTATTCTTGGTTGTGGCTTTTTCCATCTTTTGCCAACAGTCTTCAGACTCATCTACCTGTTTTTTGACTTGTAGAAATTTTATGAAATATCTTGCTTATAGATGATTCCACTCTCTTACTCTTTGTTGCTGTGGGTTTATATTTATTCGTTCAGCATAATGGTGTCTCAAACAGAGAGGAGAGAAACACAGATGCCATATTGAGATGTAAGCCACTGCTACACTTTTAACTAAGAAATTTTCTGGGCTCTAAGTTTAGAAGGATTAGAGGCTATCAGTATCTCAGCAAGATAAATATAATAAAAGACTTAATAGTAACATAAGTTTCATATAGCATCAGCCTTCCAAGTATTACCCTAGAAGAAGGAGGATATAATTTCTTATATAATTTTTGATTGAGAGAAATAAGAGATTTATTGGATGTGAAAAGTAGAGGATTATGATTTAGAAATTCATAGTCATGAATTCTATTCAATTGATGCATTTAGAAGAGCAATAGCTGACAATTGTGATGTATGTTGCATAGCAAAAATAGGCAGTCAGAGATGGAGTGTGATGTGTTTAATAACAGAATAACAGAGTCAGGTATTTTTAATAAGTTGTGAGACAAGGAAAATACACTAGTATATACTCACAAGACTTTGAAATGCTAAGAAACATCAGATTTGCCTAAAAAGAGAATTAGGGACTCAAAAATGTGCATGATTAATATAGTGGATCTTCTAATAGCCCCTTTAAAAGCTAAATACCCTCATATTAAAATAAGATGGTTTCTTTCAGGATGTAGGACACTTCTGTTTACAAGAGGCAAGTCATGTTTCAAATGAGCAGACTGGCACTTTGTTTTAATTATGCTCTTATTTTCTACAGGACCTTCACTGATGCCAGTTATCATTTTCCCAGTATCCACTTTATACCAGCACTGTGAAAGATGCGAAATGCTTTACATATATTACTAAGTATCTAGTATAACATATGCCTTTCCAATATACCTTAATAATTTTTAATTATGTATTAATGCTATGTATTTATTAACAGAATTCATTGTACATCCAATTTAAAATCCTATTCTTTCAGATGCATCACTTAATAAATCCAGTGACCAAAATTGAGAGAGAGCAATACCTAGTTGACTGCACAAAGTGAAGGTTTATAAGGTACAAGCAGATTTTGTGAAGTATCTGTTCCTATGAGGCCTCAGATGTGCTAGAATTTTTATACAGATTTTAGGCACTATCTCATTTTCAAAACAGAGGAGAATATTTTAGCATTGCAAGTTGTAGGAATTATAAGATTGAATTTTAAAAATTAAGTAAATAATGCTTAGAAAAACAAATTATTCTTAAAGCAAACTCTTCTTTCATATTTCAGTGTTGACACTGGAATTGATAGGCACAGTTTTCATGTGCTGTATGTTCACTGGCAGGCATGGTGGTGTGAGCCCTAGCTAAACCTTCTGGAAATAGTGATAGCCATATCCAGATATGTTTAGGTTTAGAATCTGCACAAAACTCTGCAAAATAGGTATAACTTTACTTGTTTTGCAGAGAGGAAAATAGAAGCCCAGAGAAGTCAGACACTTTGCCAAGGACATCAATTCTAGTTCTATGATAATGTCAGGGTTCGAATCAAGACTTAGGACTCTAGTATTCTTTCTAATTTGCCTGGATTTTCTAGATGCTAGGAAGTCTGAAACCAATGGCCTCCTTGAGAGGCACCTCACTTTATTTAAGAAAATAAAGGTAAGGAAAAAAATCTTACTTTTATGGTTGACCTGACAAAGGTACTCTTTATATGCCTACCTGGTAAGTCAAATAACTCACTTCCACATTAGCTTCCCTTCGCTTAACTTCCATGTCACATAAGAAAGACAGGCCAGTGAAGTACTTATGATGTTCAGAAGAAATTTTTTATCAAAATATTGAATTATGATTGCCATGAAACCTGCCTGTCAGCATAATATTTTAAAAACCATCTAATTTGAGCAGAAGTGTAGACAGGATGTAATTATTCTCCATCAGCTCAGCTAAAAGAGTGGCCATTTCCTTTTGAAAGTTGAGTCTGAAAACCCCAAAGTTTGAGCTGTCAGGGCACATCATTGCCCTGCTGCAGAGATGTTCTTCCATTTCTATGTCTTTGAGTATCACTCTATCTCTGATCTTTGGTTTTCTTTCTTCCTGCACATTCTTGACAATGTGAAGGCCTGTCCATGGCAATCTAGGCAGAATACTCCAGTTCTGTCTCAGCAATGTTCGAGTCTCCTGTTGACCCTATTAAGGTTCTTATGATCTATCACCATTATGCCCATGTGGTCCTGAGTCTCTTTAGCCAAAGTATAACTTTGCAACATGTTCCTTGTGTTAAGATGCCTGAAATCATCTCCCCATTAAGGCATATCATCCTCCACTGCTTTTAAGCTACATCTAGAATTATTTCATCTTAAAATAACTTTATTTCAGTAGTGTTCCTTTTGTCATTCAGTTTTGGCCCCTGGAAAGCCAGCTCCTGGTCTTGAAAAAAATTTCTTAGATTTAATAGATATGCTTTGTGTAACTAACAATTTGAGCCAGTTAAAATGAAGTGCCTAAAGTTGTTCTTGACACAGAATTAAGCCCTCAACAAATGTTTATTTGCTTATCTCCTACCATGTTCAGATATTGTGCTAGGTATTTTTATGTGTGTATGTATATGTGCACATTGCTGGTGCTTTTGTTTTATAACTGTGCTCAGAATTTAGATTGAGTTCTATGTGCTGCTTACCTGGAAATATATCCAGATTCAGATTTCTTGTATATATTTATATCTATGTATCTATATGGATCCATATCTATCTATAGATACCTATAGATCTCTCCATCTACAGATAGATATAGATAATTAATATATAGGTATTAATATAGCTAATATCTATTAATCTATCTATTAATAGCTATTAATATAGCTAACAATATATATAGCTATATCTGCATATTTGTATATATGTGTTATATATATCAAGTGAATTTATCTTATATCTACTGGACTACTTAATGCTCTTTGGTGGGGCTGATTTGAATCTCAGATTCCTCTTCATAAAGGAATTGGTGATAATCCTTAAAAATCATAATTAAGATGAGAGCTGCTGTGCTGGTGTGGTCTATGTCCTCCTTGGAAGATAGCTTGACCTGGGATTTTTGCTTCATGCTTCAGGGCTCTTACAACTAATTTCTGAATGTTACTAGATTTTCTTACATATATGACCAAAGTATAATCTTTGCATGTATATTTTTCCACAAAAATCTATAGCTTTATAGTTGATTTATAATAACACCTATGTGATAGGGTGGCTGAGGGTATCAAGTGAGTTACCATATGTAAAATACCTCAAGGAATTCTGGGCATATAAGAACCTTATCAACATTTGGATTATGAAGTCACACCTCTTACATTCCAATTCCAGCTCTGCCAGTTCTTAACTGTGGCATCTGTAACAATTGAACTACCTCATAGACTATTGTGAGATTAAATGCATTAAAGTGTTAGAATGCTTCAATAATCACCCAGCACATAAAAGCTCCAGTACGTTAGCTGTATTTTATCTGTAGTATTGGAATCACTGTTCTTAATGAAAGCTTTGCATTTATCTATGGAGTCTGAGTAGGATTCCCCTCCTTGCTTTTCCACTCCACCCTTACCTTTGGGCACTCGTATTAAAGCCAGTCTTACTTTACTCAGGTTGGTTTAGCAAATGTTTCCTAGCTGCCCATTCATGGCCTTGCCTGGCCATGCATATTTCATGTTACAGACAATCTCTTTGCTTTCAGTTCTTCTCTGTCAACTTCAAGAACTTCACTTATTGGACTTTTCCTTGCTTCCCAGGTCTGCATTTACACAGAAAAATTTACTTTTGCCCCAAGTATCCCAGTGTCAGATCAGCTCATAGACTTCATGCATGACATTGGCTCCCCAGATGCTGGCCTGGGGGAATGCTGGACACTTTGCTTGCTCTAATAAGAGATGGTGAAGAGGGATGGAAGGCAGGTGGATGACATTCTTTGCAAAGTTCTTGTTGCTGGCTTTATTGCTAAACTGTGGAGGCCATCTCTCTAACTTGAGTGGTCCTCATCTTTTGTCTTATTAACCTTGCTTTTTTTTCTGCTTAGATTAGCATTCTTTGCAACCTGTTGCTATTCAAGGGAGGGTGGTCTTAAAATTTCTTTTGCAGGAAGACTTAATTCCTGGAGTCCAAACTGACAGTGGCTCCCCCATTGTGTAGCATAAGAAACTTGCTGGAATTACTCTTAGGACAACTGTTGCATGATATGATATGAGTTATACATTCAAGTGTGATAACTTTCAATTCTCATGACAACCATATATATTATCATTGCTTAATAGATAAAGAAATGGAAGGTCAGACCAGAAGTTCTATGTAGTCACCACTGTACTCTGGCTCCCTGAAGATACTTCCCACAGCCTCTTTACCAGTGTCTGAGCAAGCAGAAATATTTCCTTTCCGTGACTTCTTATA
The DNA here is from genome assembly GCA_963575035.1 of Avahi laniger. Lineage (NCBI taxonomy): Eukaryota > Metazoa > Chordata > Mammalia > Primates > Indriidae > Avahi > Avahi laniger. Next base: position 25,362 of record CAUYSK010042545.1, on the reverse strand, counting down.
GACCAACTAGATGATCAAAATGTTTACCTTCAGCTTCTGAGAGAATGACTCTTTAATCACCAGCTTGGGAAGAGGCCCAGAGCATAGTCATTTGAAAAATTTCATTTGCAAGGAGTTGCTAATGCAAGTGATGTTAATAACTGTTTTGTTCTCACAGTTATAGGAGAGTTGGAAAATAAATGAGTGGTGGTTTTCCTTCTTTTTCCTTTTTTTTTTTTATAATCTTCCAGACCGCAACCAAGCTGAGAGTCCCAGAAGTTGGGCATTTTTGCCTTCAGGGGGAAATTACTAGCTCTTCGTTTTTGAAAATCTAAACTCACTGAGGGAATGCATTGTCTGAAAGGGAATAGGCTTCAGAAGACTAGAAGAAGATGTAATTTATTATAACTCGGGAAGGAGAGAGCTGGATTTCCTCACTGTTATCCCAAGATGGCTGGACCTCAGATGGAAATATCAGCATAAATGTCTGAAAAATCTCTCCACTGCATCCCAGTAAAGGAAAAAGGTCCTCTGCCCAAGCTTAGCAAGAAGCAGGACAAACACCTGCCTTCATATGGCCTAGGGTATGTGTGTGTGTGTATTTGTGTTTCTGCGCGCGCGCGCGTGTGTGTGCCTGTCTTGGATAACAAGCATCTCAAAGACAGTCATGATGGTTTGAAGATAAGAGGGCTCTTTTCCCAATTTTAAGGATTGGATACACCCTCTTGTTCTACTGAAGAAGTCTCTGGAGAGAGAGAACTTCCTAGATACATGGAGACTTCAAAAAGTTTGTGGAAAATGGATTTAAAAGAAAAAAAATATTTCTGGCCATACCAGGAAAGTTTTCCTCAATAATTTCCTCAAATAGGTTTTCTATGCTTTTAGCTCTTTCTTCTTCTCCCTCAGGGATATCTATAATTTGAATGTTAGTTTGCTTCACACAGTCCTATATCTCTCTCTCAATGATTACTCGGATTTTTTTATGCTCTTCTCTGCTTCTTTGAATGACTGGGTTATCTGGAGAGCCTTATCTTCAAGCTCTAAGATTCCTTCTTCTCCTTGATTTAGCCTGTTGGTAAAGCTTTCTGCTGCATTTTGAAATTCCCTAAATGACTCTTTCATTTCTTTAAGTTCTATTATATCCTTTCTTATGCTGTCCAGCTCTCTAGTGACTTTTTCATTTTTCTCATTGATTTCCTGAAACATTGTTTTGGCTTCCTTTTGTTGGTTTTCAATTTTCTCTTCAATTCCGTTCACCTTATTTGCCATCCATATTCTGAATTCCATTTCTGTCATTTTGGCAATTCCCTTGTGGATGGGGTCCACTACTGTAGTTCTGTTGTGTTCCCCAGGGTGTAGAACTTTTTTTTTCATGTTGCTAGGGTTCTTTTGCTGGTTTCTTCTCACTGTCTCCCCAACTCTCAGCTCTGGGTTAATAGGATTGCAGGGCACCTGTTCTCCTTTCTTGAACCAAGTCCAGGAGTGGTGGCTGCTCAGGGCTGGGGGGTCCTGAGTGAAGTGTTGGACTTTGGGGAGGTTCTGCTGGCTCAGCAATAGTGGTGAGGGCTCCGTAGCGGGGTTCATCCTAGGATGGGTCAATATATATAAATCAATAAATGCAATTCACCACATAAACAAAAACAAAAATAAAGACCATATGATCCTTCCAGTAGATGCAGAAAAAGCATTCGACAAATCTAGTACTCTTTCATGACAAAAACCCTCAACAAACTAGGCATAGAAAGACTATATCTCAGAATAATAAAACCCATGTAAGACAAACCCACAGCCAACATCGTACTGAATGGGGAAAAGCTGAAAGCATTCCCCCTAAGAACTGAAACAAGACAAGGATGCCCACTGTCACCGCTTCTAATTCAACATAGTGCTGGAAGTCCTAGCCAGAGCAATCAGACAAGAGAAGAATATTAAGGGTATCCAAATCAGGAAAGAAGAGGTCAAACTATCACTCTTTGCTGAGGATATGATCTTATATCTAGAAAATCCCATAGATTCCACCAAAAGTCTCCCGGAATTGATAAATAAATTCAGCAAAGTCTTAGGCTACAAAATCAATGTACATAAATCAGTAGCATTTCAATATACTAATGACAGTCAAGCCGAGAGTATGTATGTGGGAGTGACCAGATATATTTACAATAGTTGGGAGAAGAAATGGGGAAGGCAATAACCTTAGCACCATTTTCTAATTCTGGGGATGGTCAAGAATTCCCATGGTTGTTGTGGAACAATTCTCTGCTCTGGGTAGTCTTGGACTGAGCCAGTGCCTTCTCGGTTCTCACTTGTTCTTGAGAATAACTGTAGTATGTGCTGAAATGCAACATCTTAAGGTAAGGAGAAATTGGCTGGAACATCCTGGGCTTTGTTTTTGTCTCTCCTAGAACAAGATGTCCTGCAACACTTCATTCAGCGTGGTGTGTCACAGAATGCAAGGGTATAAAACCCAGGATGAGCTGCTTTTCAGGGTCCCTCAGCTGCAGTGCAACATGGGGCTCATGTAGGCAAGATTCCATCTGCCTGCGTAGCCTTGCTGAGCTTTGGAGAACTGGCTATCCTTCAATCCTTGGCCTCTACTGTCCCTTGCCGCCTACCTGTGAATAATAAAGTTGATTCACTCAACTTGTTATATGAGTGTTCTGTCTCACCGGCCTCCTGTAAGTGGTAGAGATTGTAGCCCAAGATGTAGTGAGCTGAAATGATAACCGGTGTACAGTCAATCTGCTTTGCAGTTGTTCAGAGCCAGACTTTCCAGGCTGCTCATGACCCTAGCTTTTGAAAGAATGACAGCTATGCATGCCCATCGGCCAGCAGCTCTGTACTATAGCTTTATTAATGTCTCCAGACTCTTGATAAATAAGAAACAGGAAGCCAAAGATGACATCTTATTGAGAAGCTGAGTCAATTTTCTGTGGGATGCCTGCCTAATTTACTCTTTCTTCCTTTGGACCTGCCTCTGGTCACACCCCTTGCTGAAGGGGTGGGTCTGAGTATCTATGGACCTCATCATACTGCTTTCTATCCTGTTTCCTGCCCCTGCCACAACCTATCAGACCAGAGATGAACCCAGTTTGCTGGAGACAAACCATTTTCTCTCTCTTGCAAATCTGACTGTGTTCCCACAGGGTAGTGCATGCTTGAATGCAGACACCATGTAGCAATACGGTAAGATGAGGTGCATTTGCAGCCATGTACTTGTCTAATTAATAAGTAGAGAAAGTGGGCACTCAAAGGGACACAGACAAGGGAAGAAGATAAGAGGAGAGAAGCAGGGAAGAGAGGCCAATTGGATTCAGAGGGAGAGGCAGAGTGAAGCAAAGTTGTTGCCTTGGTCACACAACCTTTGAGTTCCTGGATCATTGAAGACCTTTCCTTGAGCTTTCACTATATCCTTCCAATCGCTCTGCTTTATTTGAGCTAGTTTAAATGAGCATCTGTTCCTTGCAGTCTGCAATCTCTGATGAAGAAGAGAAGCTATCTTTTAATGTGTGGGTTTTACAAAAAGGAGACTTACTGAAAATGTATGCACCTGTCCCAACACTCTGCAGGTCCGCAGAGAAATAGAGTATGCTCTAATCCTAGGGAAAATAAGTGTTTATTAAGCCGAATTTTGATGTTGGTCATTGTGCTAGATGCTTTCCAAATCTTTTTTCATTTAATCCTCATGACATTGCTGTAAGGTATGTAGTTATTTTCCCCATTTTACAGAAAACAACAGTGACCCAGAAAAGTTAAGCAATCTTTCACTTTATATGAAAAAATCCAGGAATCAAAATCATATCTTTTTTTTCCATTCTACCATACTCTTTCATCTGAATTCATTTAAGCTGCAATTTTAAAATTTTTCTTTCCCCATGGTACTGCTTTAAAATTTCACACAGTTTGTTATCTTTAATAAGTAAGTAAAGGCTAATTTTGAACTTAGAGATGTTATTCATGATTCTCTGGGAACTTATGAAAAATTTTCATCTGAACGTCTACCTTTGGACCCTCAGACTCTGAAGCTATTCTGAAACTGTCGAGAAAGTAGTGTTGAAACCAAAGGGATTCAGAGGATTCTAGAGGAATCTGGATAAATTTAGGAGGAATGCAAAGTAGTTATCCTGAAGAGTCCAATAATTCCTACTGGTGATTGTTAGCTGGAAAAAATTTGGGAACCACCTGGTTGGCTATGATTATATAACTTAAGAAATTACTGGAAGAATGCAAGACATTACTTATGAGACTTAAAATTTAGAGGGAAAAAAATATCTTGGAATCTGCCCCGAGGACATGCTGAATGGATTCCAGGCACACCATACTGTTCTTTACTGATTGATGTTCTGTTTAGTTAAATCCTGCTGTTTTGCAATTTCAATGCCATCCTATAACTTCATAGAAATTCCCAGAGGCAAAATTAGCATCTGTCCCCCATTCTCTATCACCTTAAAAGAATTATTGCTGAGGTCTGTGAAAACATGTTTTAGGAAATCATGAGATGCTTGAATCTGTCTATCAATCAGAACTTTTTCTAATTCTTGAGGATATTTTAGAATATTTTCAATGAAATTTCAGGTGGTGCTTAAACTAGTTGTGATAAAATTATAGTACTTAAAATCTATATTGAACATGCTCTTAATCTCTGACAGATGCAAATATCTTGGATATCTGTGGATCTGGAAATATTTTTCAAGGAGAGAATTTTAATTTGAGCTTCTTTGCATACAAACTCAAAAATCTAGCTGTTATGATTTTTGATCACAGGACATGAATGCGGAGATTATTCAGTAAAAATAGCTGTATATGAACCCTATTAAGAGATGCTCATGAAATGTAGACTTACAGTTTGTTATAAAGTGTCCAACAGTTTTTCAGTTAGAATCCCACTGAGAGGGATCTGCTTTCCCATCAGATTTTCATTAAGATCATTTGCCTAAACCTCTCTTTGTTACTCTACTCTTGGAATGCCTTGAGAATCAATCATTCCATTTTATTTGCCCGAATGTCATGTGAATATAAAAACACATGGTCAAAGGTTTTTGTGATTAGTTAACCATAACAAATATTCCTTAGATTTGTTTTTGTGTAGCTGTGCATTTCAGTTATTGAAGTAAAATTTGTTGGTGCTTGCTTAAATGGGAGATACAAGAACTAAAAGTTGGCTTTGTTTATAATAACTGCAGGCTCTATCATATGACTCCTTTCCCCAAATTTCTTCTAGGGTCAAAATCACTCCTACGCTATGCTGTAGTACTAATCTCTGAAAGTTAATGCCATGTAAGTACTGCCACACACTAATATCTGAATGTGCTAGTCTCTCATTTCTAATACTGCAACTCTTCCTCATTGGGATATAATTAAGTAGGAATGGAATTCTGGAAAAGATTCAAACATTCACATGAAATATTTGAAAATTGCAACTGGCATTCCTTTTGAAAGAGTCCTGAAACCTTTGGCCTCTGAGACTGATGATCAAAAATTTTATTCATTTTTCTTCTCCTGATTTTATAACTAAAATTGATTCCAGCATTTGCCAAATAAAATTCAGACTTTCTGGTTATAGGCCAAGTTTTCACACTAAGCATTATGAATTTGCAATGAATTCATAACATTTAGTATTCATGGTAATAACACTGATCATTATGAAAAGATTTAATATTCATGAGGGTTACACTGCTATTTTCTCAGGTGCCATGATAATTTTTAATAATAATTCAGCATTTCTTAATGGGCAGTTGGCATAACAGAGTGTGATCTGAGAATTTTGGTTAAAGGATATTAGAGGAAAGAAAGCAGGGCATTAATACAAATTTGAAAACTTGATCTTCCATGAGAACATTTGATCAGTATTATTCTATATTATTAAAACAAGCTGTCTCTGTTAAACAGCTCTGAAATGTCAAACAAGTCTCTCCATTGAGTAAGCAAGCTGATGACTGGCACAGTTCACAGTTTAAAAGAGGAGGGAAAACAAAAATATCTGTGAGTGCATTTTTCTGGGGGAGAAAGTACTTTCAGTATTTGTGTCAGCGCTGGCCTTTGTGTCCTTAAATTTGCTTTTTACTAGCGCATACACTTCAGAGTATTTTTTTTTTTTCCAGTACGCCATCTGTTTCTTTGCAATTGGGGATGGTTGAATAATTTCCTGAGGAATTGCTGACAAGATGTGGCCCAGGAACGGTAATCCAGCAGGAGCAGATTTCTCATTAAAATTGTTAAGCTCAGCTGTGTCGTAGCAAGCTCTTGGTACAAGGTGGTCACCCTAGGCCAGCAAAGGTCAGTGGCAAGCAGCTACCCATTTTTTTTCTAAAAACAGGACAATGAAATCTGTGCATATATGCTGTAAATTGTTCCATGTACTTTCTCACTTAGGTGGAAAAGTGTCACTTGTCCCATAGGGATTTTTGGGGGGGGTCACCTCAGTAGCAGTGATCTTCCTTGTTTATCCTCACACAGTGCTATCTCTTACCTGCTGGGGTGGCTGAGGTGGCTGACATGGTGGGAACTGTGGGGGAAATATCTGTCATTTTACCTCAGACTACTGCCTTTTCTTCCCCAGAACACGGATAGACTAGGATGCATATTTGCTCTCCTGGAATTTTCCATGTTTCTTTTTAACAGAGCCTGACCCTTTTTCTCAGTTGCTCCTGAACTGCTGGCAAACGGAGCAGGAGGCATCTAGAATTAGCAAAAATCCTAAGCAGGGTAGAGTGAGGCATGAACTTTATCTACATTATCTCATGTAATGCCCACAACAACCCTATGCTTTAGGTATTGTTATTTTTCTCATTTTACAGATGAGGAAACCAAGTCTTAAAGTATTTAATAATTTACTCCCAAATACACAGTTAGTAAGCAAAAGCCAGGGATGTGTAACCTACTGCTAGCTTTCGTTACCACCAACAGAGTGTGTAATCTCATAATTCTATATCCTTAGAGTGGTGTCTCCCAAAATATTGTCAACTGATCACCAAAATCAGATGCAGCAGGAATGACGGTTAAAAAAATGAAATTCCTGCTCCACATTTCAGACTTACTGAATCAGAATCTCTGGGTTGGTGGGCGCCTGAAGTTTTTAACAAGCTCCCCTGGTAATTCCGATGCATACTAAAATATGAGAACCACTGTCCTACAGCATAATAAATGTTATTTAATTAATTGGTTCATTAAATATTGAACAGTTGAAGTCATTATAAAGCTAAGAGTTGAGTTGGGTGAAATTAAAAGTAAAAACCTAAAGCTATAGTGGAGGTGGGGGTGGGGTCGAGGAGCAGAAAAGAGAACAAGGCAGGGGCCATCTTCTATGGAATGAATTACAGCAAGGTTTGCCATCAGATTTTGGTACAGTAGTAATGATGGCCTTAAATTGAATAAGTCTTGTCTTACCGCTTTGTTTTACATTTCAGTTGACCCAGTTGAAGGTGGATCCAACCATTCTGCCTGCCTTTTTGCTACAGTCTCTTACTTCTCTGGGAAAAACCAGGAGAAATTGCAGCTCTACATTGTTATATACTGCGCTCAGCGTAAGGAGGACCCTATTTCAATTAAATATTCAGCATGCCATATTTCTGCTCACTATCTCCATAAAATTTTGATTAAATTTGGGATGATATGTCTCAATATACACCAAAATTTTGATTTTTCAGTCAGCCATTTCAAAGTGAAATAGGCTGTTTAGTTTTTAAGTTGTATAATGTCTTGCATTGAACTTGGTAAGGTTTGCAAAATAGACCTACTGTTGAACTCATCAATTCCTAGTAACAGATTAGAACTGGCTTCAAAAAAGAAGAGGAAGAGTATTTATTATAGGGGTACAGAGTGGTCTCAAGAACCCCAGGTACATGAAAGCTGACAGAACTTAGGATGCAGTTAGAAAGATGAACAGTAGTTCCCAGAACCTTCTCCCTGTCTCTAAGGTTTGCTGTGTCCCTCTGCATTACTTGTCACTCCTATTCTTTGATTGGTGGAAGGTGGCCAGATCATAGATGCTCATGTTCTGTCCCCTGTATTTAAAAGAATGAGGACTGTTTCTTTGATCCCTTTCAATCATAGGAGTAAACAATTTAATTGGTGTGTGTGTAGGTGTCAGGGGACATAGGATATGGGTGGGGGCATACATCTGGTACGGGAGGAAGAGATTCCTACCTTCCCAGTGAAGAGCGATGGGGAAGATGGTCCAAAAATTAATTCTTTAGGAAATGAACAGAACGTACTTTGTCAATGCCTTGCATCTTTTTTTCCCCCTGGGTGGAAGAGAGATAAAGGATAGATGTGGGGAAGGAGTGCAGGGAACACAGCTTTGCATAGAAAAAGCAGAATTTAATGAGCCCTTCAAAATTTGACAGCATCTTTTTTCCTTCCCCTTGAGCTATCTTCTCCCACGATTAATAGTAACCCATCCTGGAGGAAAAAACAAACAAAAAACCATATTAGCTATGAGAGGTATGGATTTATATGTAATGCATCCTGCAATTAAATCCTAATGACACAATATTATGTACATAACTTTTTATGCATGACTTAATGTCATCATCTTGAAGTAATATTCATCAAGAGTATGGAAAGAGTAGTAATGTTTCCAATTTGACATTGAATCAGGCAGTGAAAGTCCATGCCTATTTCATCTATAATGACATCTCCGCTAGGGATCTTTATGAAGTATTTGTATAACAGAGGAAATAATATTTGATGGTAACTTCTTTCAGTCATTTCCATAAGAGTTAGTGGCCACATCTCTTTATAGAGCAAAGATAAAAACCAGTGTTGTACCATTATGACAATCCCTATACTCATCTGAGAATACCAGGACTGATATATTCCTCAACTGAAAGAGAAGCAGTGTATTCTGGGATAGTTCTGATGTCTTCATTCCCTAAATATTTGTTGCTTATGTCACAGGTTAAAAATTCGTGACCTGTGGGCTGGATTTGTCTTGCAAATGTGTGTGCATATGTATATGTATGTGTGGTGCCAGGGGACTGTATTCATATTTATATGGAAAGGGTTCAAAAATGTTTAATATCTGCCAACATTTAAAGGTTAGGAGATTTCACATAAAAACTCAGATTTCCAGCTTTACATGAAAAATCAGGAGGTGTGGCAGCACTAATTTTACATATTTACAAGGTCATGTTGACTAGGATTCTGGAGTAGAGGTCCCTTTAGACAAAGCATGTGTTCACCCTTTTGCTCCAATTTCTACGACTCCCTGTCATTTGCACTTGGCCACTTTTACCCATTTGTATTTGTCATGATGGTTTCTGGGAGCATTTACATTTTCAATTTTGTATATATTCACAGCACATTAGGTTAATTTGTACTAGAACATTCTCCTAAGCTGTACTACCTTAAAACAAGCCAACAAACCTCTTCCCACTATAAAAATGGGTGGCTTGACAAAACCATATTTCTGGCACCAGATAAAATGCACTGGCTTTCTGATATGGTTAACTCCAATGCCTGCATAATCCCTACACCATGGTGTGTGACAAAAGCAAGCACTGTAGTTAACCAATTAACTATTTATATGGAAAAGGTAACAATGATTCCAGTTGCCTTAGTTCTTGGTCCTTAATCCATAGAGCTGAGTTATCTGCCCTATTTAAGTTCATCAATGTCACTATTTTTCCAGATTTATCCCCTCTAAGCAGAGGATATTTTGGCAGGGAGTTGGCTTGAGCCCAAAAGGTCATCATAAAATTCATTTTTCATTTCTTCTTTTCTGTACTTGGTGGCCTCCCAAATAATTATCATGACATAAATCTTTCTTCCTAAATCTTCTTGGTAGAACAATGTTGGAAGTTGGTGGGAAGAGATACGTAGGCAGAGAGTGGCTGAACATATCCAATTTTAAGGTTGGACATTTTAGCCAGGTGTTCCTCATATCTGCTATGCTTGGATCAGCAAATTGCTCATATTGCTATAATTTGACAAGAGTATCAGCTTAAAATAGACCATTTTACAGATACCTTACATAACTTGTTAAATCTACTCTTGGTCCCAGACTAATTGAAATCTTACCTCCTTGATTAGGTATTCCTTTTTTCCACCAACACAGGCTGAATTCACCATTCTAAACTCCTAATATACTCTGTGTTTTACCAGCATTTCCCAAACTGCTATGGACTGAATATGTCCCCCATTTCTCCATCTCAGCAAACTCATATATTGAAACCCTAACACCCAATGTGGCTGTGTTGGGAGATACAGCTTTTAGAAGTTCATCAGAGTTTGATGAAGTCGTAAGGGTAGAGTCCTAATCTCCTAAGATTTGTGGCCTTATAAGAAGAGGAAGTGAGAGAAATCTTTTCCTCTTTCTTTACTATGTGTGGACATAGTAAGAAGGTGGCCATCTGTAAGTCAGAAAAAGAGCCCTCAACAGAAACTGACTATGCTCACAACTTGATCTGGAAATTCTAGCCTCCAGAACTGTGAGAAAATAAATTCCTGTTGATTAAGCCACCCAGTCTGTGGTATTTTGTTGTGGTAGCCAAGAAAACTAAGACACAAACCATTCTCTGAAAAATGTTGGAGTCCAGTAGATGCTAACAGGTGTCCCAATAGGAGGGAAAGGTGAGATGGCCAAGTAATTTTAGGAGGTACTGAATTAAGTTAAATAGGATTTTTTATCACAATATTTCTCAAAGACTTTAATTATTAAAGTGTATTTAGGAACCTCCAAAGGGAGATATTTTATGCAAGATTTTCTAACCTTATTTTACCATGGAACAATTTTCTCAATAAATATATTTTAATATCTTGAGAAAAATTAATGTTCTATGAAGGACAATTTAGGGAATGCATATCTATGAATCTGAAAATTATTTTTAGACTGATTTATGGTATTTTTTATTCAGTTGTATTGGACTGTGTACTTTACTCATTTATTGAAGTTTTGCATAAACAAAAATTTAATTAGGACCTACTGAGTATCAAGTGTTGTGCTAGTTGATTTCCCAGCTTCATGTCATTAATCATTCTAACAATCACATGATCACCATTTTTCAGACTATAATGCTAAGACTCAAAGAAATTGGCTCAAAATAATGATTAGCAGAGAATATGTATGAGCTGGTCTGATTTTAAAGTCTATGCTTTTTTTTTCATTCTCTCCCCCAAATTCATACAGACAGAGATATTGAGACTCAGAGAGATTCAGTAATATGTAAAGACCTTATAGTTATTAGACCGATGATCTTGGTTTCAAATCCTGGCTTAGCTGACTCCAAAGCCTCTGCTCTTTCCATTAGAACATGTATATTCTCCACAAGTAAAGCCGTGGAGAAGGAAAGACACAGCGTTCATTGAGGGAATAGAACATTTGGCTGAAACATAGTTTGTGGAGGGCAGAAGGGTGGCAGGTGAAATTGAAAAGGTGTGCTGGGAAGAGATTTTGAATTTTTTGGACCCTATATGTATTGGTTAGCTTTTACTGCAGCAACAAACAACTCCCCAAGTTGCAATGACTTACTACAAGACATATTTATTTATTGCTCATATTACATGAAAGGTTTAGGTTGTCTGTGGCTCTTCCTAGGCTCTTCTGGGTTGATCTTAGTTTGACTGGACTCAGCTTGGCTCAGCTCCATGTGTCTTCTCATTCCCAGACCCATGCTAAAGGAAGAGCCAACATATGAGATGTATTGTTCCCATGGTAGGGACTGAACGCTGCAAACAATGCCTTTTAAACTCTCTGTTCCATCTCTTCATCCACATTCCATTGGTCAAAGCAAGACACATGACCAAGTTAAAAGTAGCATTGTGTATTTTGACTATTCTACCCAGTGACTTTTCAAAATCACATGGAAAAGGCTATAAATGTAACTTTTTTATAGAGAAGGATTGAAATATTGGAACAATAATCTACTCTATCATACTGTGCTAGGGAGTTTGAACTTTAAACTACATAGAAAATGAGAAGCTATCAAAGCTTTTAAAGCATGTTTGTATTTCTTCTTTCTACTTCTAGCTTAAAAAACAAGAAGTGAAGTTTGATATTTTGCATACTTCATAAGACTTTGCACACCACCATGCATAGGGGAGGAATGCATTGAATGCCCATTTCCAACTCCATATGAATAACGTAAAAAATAAATTAACAGTAATGGGATTTTGCACTTTTGGCCTCTTCAGAGTTAAGCCTTAACCTTAAATCTTAACACTGTCACTGATGTACAACTCTTGACACTCTTATTGGAAAGCAGAAATAATTATTCTTGGTCTGGAAAAATGGATGTGTGCCATATGTGTGTGTGAGAGAGTTATGTTGGATAGGTCAATTGTTTCCCATTCTAGATTATAGTGAGATGACAAACTTTTGTGGTGGAGTGAGACTCTCTGTTTCCTTGTGACTTTTCTTTCTTCCCATTCTAATGTGAAAAGTTTCTTTAAGCAAAACCCATCAAAGTTATGCCATGTCCTGCTCTCAATATTAGAGAAGAATTGAATTATCTTACAGGAAATCCAATTTAAAGAATGTCCATTTCCAGCCTTGCCTTACCAGGAGTGGGGAAAGGAACATGCCTCTCTGACTTTGGACAGAAGGATAGCAGCAGAATGAACCAGAACTTTAGATTTAAAGCAGATAGGTAGAAAAGGAGGAAAGAGAGGAGAGGAGACTTCTGGATATTGATGTATGATGCAAATAGTAAGAACACAAAATTAACGCCTTGCATCATTTTTCAGATTCTGAATTTATTTACAATTAGCCAAAAATAGGATGGTAGGATGGTTTCTGTTGGTGTTGCATGCCATTCAAGACATTGTGCTGTAAAATGCCAGGATTATGCTATGTACATTTTTGACCGTGAACTTCAGGGATGCTAAAGGAGACAAGAAGGAAGGAAGAATGAGGAGTTCTGTTTCAGGGTGTGCAAGGAGGTAAAAATTTGCCAGCTCAGTCTGGACTAGTGATCAGGAACCTCTGGAATAGGCAATCTCTAAGGGAAGGGATTGCTTTCAAAGGCTTGACTGTCAGGTTGTTAACCTTTGGTGCCAATCTATTCCAGACTCTTCTGCACATCTCCACTGAGACTGGAAGAATTGAGGTTTAAACAGCCTTTTGTGTCTTAGTGTCTTCTGTTGCCTTGGTCACCAGGGACTCTTTACTATTGTTAGTTAAAAGCTTGATAACTGTGTTCTGTTACGATATAATTAAATATTTGATTAATTGCTTCAGCTTTATCCCATAGAGTATACAGTTTTCCTGAATCAAAGAGTTTGTCTCAGCACGGGGTCAAAAAATATGAAGATTTAAAGCTCATCCAAGCATCAGTTCAGAGCTAATGCAGGCGCCCAGACTCTCGAGGCTGCCGAATGATAGGATTAAACAAACATTTTAAAAAGGGAGACTGCTGCCACTACTGAACAAGAATGGAAACAAAGTGGATTAAATATAGAAGAATACAAGCTTACATTTTTATATCTGAAATGTGTGATGTGTCTCCTGTTTTTGGTCTTCACTACTGATGAAGGAAAAATGAAGTCTAATGTGTAAGAGAGAGGTCAAGGTGTTGAATAAATTCAGATGTGGAGAAAGTGTTTCCCCAGTCACTAAACATTTAGTGGTCACCTTTTGTGTACCACATGCTTAAAGTAGTAAGACTGCTTTCAAAGTGCTCACGTTCTGCTAGGGGATATAGACCTTTGTAAAATACATTACAATATAGATAAGTACTAACAAATGTAAAAATAGAGATAGTGTGGCTAATGTGGTAGGATAAGACAAGAGTGAGAAAGGGAAGGGGTCAGAAAAAACACATACTCAAATAACAGAGATTTTTTTTAAAGGGTCTCTAAAGTAAAACTAAATGAATGGAGTGAGAAGAAGAAAAGAGGTATGGCTAACACAATGTCAAATTTAAATACATGTCATTGTGATTAGTTTTAATGTTAGCATTGAGTAGAATGCACCACTCAAAAGTTGGAAGACCTGGATTGGAGTAACTGCTCTGCTGCAGTTCTTACTCCATGTGATCTTCAAAGTCCTCACTTATAAAATTACAACAGAGATGACTCTCTGAATGTGTGCTTTCTTCCATAGTGTGGATTTGTTTCTGGGAGCTGCTGCTCAACCAAGGACTGCAGTTGCCCTTCCCTGCAGCTTAGCCAAGGCCATGAGACTATTTCTGGCCAATGGCTGTGAGTGAAATTGATGCATGTTTGAAATGATTACTGTTAGAGTGTTATATGCTATTATGAGAGCATCTTTAATCTTAACTGAAGGCCTTTTGTTTTGAGTGTTACCTGATGCTATAAAATAAAAATTTTTAATAAACATAAACTTCTGAATATAAACTTGAGGTTCTTCATTATGGTATCTAATCTGTTTTCTTTTGGTTTGGTTTTTAACAAAATGTGTATTGATTATCTTAAGGAAGATACAACCTGAGTTTGGAAATAATCAAGACCAGACAAAGACTAGGTAGGAGGATTGATAGAGAAAAAATGGTGAATTAATCAGAAATCTTTCAGGTACAAGTGATAGAATCTTGAAGTGTCTTGAGCCGAAGGGGCACTTTCTTAGCAGGACATAACTGCAAGAGTGGCAAGCCTGCAGCTGGGCCCCAGCAAGAGACTAAAATGCCCTTAGATTCCCTCTGCTTCCCCATTTCTACTTCCCTCTGCAGGTTGCTTCATGTTTTTATTGGCCACTGCTTTTCCTCTTCATGGCTGTTGACAAACCCCTGCTTCCCCATCCTGAACCTTCAGGTTTACCAAGGCAGGCATTATCTGCAACCTGTCCTCTTCCAAGTCTTAACATTCCATGGAAGGGATTTACTGGGTTATTTGAGTTACAGGCCCACTCCTGGAGGGGGTGACTTGTGGCTTAGTCATCTGTATGAGGGAAGAATTTACTAGAAAGGAACTCCAGGTGCAAATTTAGCAGCTAAGAGAATTTTTAATGTAAAATTATCAATTAAAAAATCACTGTAAAGATACCGTTCTAGACTCTTAGGGAATTGCAATAATGAATAGACACTACTGTTCTCTGGGACCATCTACTACTCTCTGGGAATTTATAATCTGCTGTTCTCTGGGAACTTAGAATCTATTGTGGCTATAAGACAAATAGGTTTTTGAAATGTTTATTTTTAATGCCATTTGAGGTGTACAAAGCAGATCTTTGTTTTCCTTCCTTTAACATGCATGATTTCTTTTATGATAGAAAAGTCTTGAGTTTTGGACCATACAGTCTTGTGACTCATATATTTTGGGATTCTTACCAATTTTAAGATTCTAAAAAAAGTTTCCAAGCTTAGCAATTTCATATAACTAATTTCAGCCACACTTTGTGAAAATATATATGTGAAGTTTCTTAAAAAAAATTTTTTTTATCTCCACTGCTGAGATCACAAAAAGGGAATTCATGTCCTGGCAACAGAAACTTATTATAAAAGATAATAATGTTTGACTTGGATCATCTGCACTGGAATGTTGATAGATATTTAACTGAATTTTTCTAAAAGTATGCTAAAGTCAATATTTGCATGGTCAGAATTTGAGTAAATTTCCCTGTATTCTGAGATATCTGATTAAGGAATCTTTAATTTTTTCCTTTGTTGTCTTACCCTTACCACTCACTATTACGCTCAACAAAATGTAATACTGCCTAGATTTGAGGTGGGATGCAGAGGAATTGTTTTTAAGAAAGAGGAAGCTCAAAAGGATTTGCTTTCAAGGGATGTTGGAGGGAGCATCTCAGATGATGACTGTGGGTCGCCACAGATTCAATCTGTTTAGGGCATAAACATAGATGATGCTTTGAATCTCTTTCCAAGGTTTCATGAATTGGCAATGGTGCTGAATTCCAGGGTGATTTTTTAACCATTCTAAATCCAAGTGCTGTTTTTCTTCACCAAAGTTACTAATCAAAAGGAAATGTAAGATTTAAGTCAAGAACACATCAGACTCACATCTTCCCTCCCTGAACACTCAACCTTCACACTCTAAGACTTCCCAGATACATAAACAGAACTGAGAGTTCTGAGTGTCATCTGAGAGTCATCAAAGAGCTTCCCTGTCTCCAATATATCTGCTATTTAGATGCACTCAAAGTCTTTGTCATCAAACTCATTCACGTTGGTTACATCAGTGTCCATCTGGGACTCTTTGTTAAACCTGGGAGGGCAGTGGGGTTGAGCAAATCAAGAGAGGCATTCAATAGAGTCCAAGACAGCATATTTATAATTTGTGCTGTGCCACAAAATGTGATGTATATTCTACAAAAATCTTCTACAAAAATGGAATAATACTATGCTTACTTGCTTCTATGTTTTTGTTACAAATTATTGTGACTACTTTATAATCGGAATATATTTTACTATTTTAATAATTATGTTGTTGAAGATTTAGGCTTTCTAAATTTTTTACTCATATAAACAGTGCTTTATAAACTTTATAGTGAAATATTCATTTACCTTTTTGATTATTGACTAAGAACCTTTTCCTAGAAATATAACTAATTGGCCAAAGGACAGGTCTTTAAATATTTTATTTTTCACATGTGCTGTCCGGTTGCCCTCCAGTAAGATTGCATAAATTTACACTACTACCAACAGTGTGAGAGGCCTAATTATCACCATCTTTTTTGACAAATCAGTATTAAGTTTACTTTAAACATCAACTATTTCATAGCCAAAATGTTCTGTAATATTTTGGTTTAATTTGTATTTTTACTATTAATGAAGTTAAATATTTTTCATGTTTATTAGACATTTGTTTATTTGTGAATTGTGTATGTATCCTGTGCTTATTTTAATCTTAGGGTACTTACATTTTTCTTATTTATTTGTAAAGACTATTTGTCTGTTAATGATAATAGCTTCTAAATTTTAATAGCATTATTTTTATATAAGAATTTATATATTTATACTTTATATATGGTCAGATCTACCTTTTCTTTCTTTCATGGTTTCCCTCTTTGATGTTATGCTAAGAAAGATTTTCAACCTGCCAGATTACACACACACAAATTCTTTTCCTAATGCATCGATAGTTGCAATTTATTACATCATTTTGAAGATGTCATTCAGTTGTCTTCTGGCTTTCATTACTGTTGCTGAGAAATCAGCTGTAACTCTTATTAGGGCTTCTTTGAAGGTAATATGCATTTTTTTCTGGCTTCTTTGGAGATTTTCTCCTAGTCTTTAGGTTTCAGTACTTTTACTATGATATGCCACGTTTTTTCGCTTTTCCTTTTTTCCTTTCTTTTTATCCTCCTTGTGTATCTGTGTTTTGATCACTTTAATGATAGATTGAGGCAATCACAGCCTAACTCCCTTTCAGTTAAGCTTTTTCTTTGTGCAATAATATGGACATAATCCTTCTATGCCTTCCTATCATGGGGCTGGATAGGACTAAAGGACTTTTGAGAGTAGAGAATGAATGAGTTGGTTTGTGATTCTATGCCTATGAATATGAGTACTGAGCTCTGTGTATGACATCCTATGTTTATGCTGGGAATGGGAACAGAGAAAAAAAGAAGAGGCCTGTGGTATTGATGGGAGTGTGTTTCCCTTAGGATTCTTTGAGTTACCAAAGACCCATCATAAATCTATTTTAAAGAGAATTTGTTGACTCTCATAACTTAAAATTCAGTTGTAAATTTAGCTTCAGGCTCTGTTGGCTGCTGGGACCCAAATGATGTAATCATGTCTTGGTTTCTCTTTCAAAGTCTCTCAGCTACTCTTCTCTATTAGACTTATTCTCAGGTAAGTTTTCTTTTATGTTAGAAATATTGGCTCCACCAACTTTAAGTCAGATTCTTTTCAGATTGAAGTTTCATGAGAAAGAGCACCTTCCTTTGTTTCAGAGTTGCAGCAAAATTGTGCCTTATTTTGTATGATTTCGCCTTTTGGCCATCCTTAAACAATTACTATAGCTAGAGAAAGAAAATGCCTAGATTGGCTAGACCAGTTTCACATGGCCACTTCGTTCTAGATCTAGAGAGTGGAGTTAAGTCAATATGAAGTCTACCAGTTGGTAGTGGGGGAAGCGGTTATTTGCCAGAGGAAAATTGAGATTCTGTGGTGACCCAGCATCCATTTCTTTTTCCTTTGAGCTTCTGAGACTGAAATTGGTTGCCTTTATATATTTAGTATTTCGTGATGTAGAACAGACTCTTTTTTTCTTGAGTAGTTATCTGGAAGTGTTACATGCTTCTGAAATACCTATATGAACTCGTGCCTTTATCAATGTTTATAGTTCCTCATTCAAATCACCTGCTATAATTTTATAATTAGAGGCACATTCAGTGGCTCTGGACTCTGGATGCACATTAGAAATACCTAGACAACATTTAGGAGGAAATAACTGGCTTTTTTCTAAGAGATTTTGATGTAGTTCATCTGAAGTGAGACTAGGACATTCATGATACCAATGTAGAACCAACTTGAGAAGAAGAGGTTAGAAAATTCTGGAGCAGATCAACTATAGATTTTCTTGGGAGGTAGGTTTTAGATCTTCAAGTGTTTGAGAGTTAGTTTCCTTTATCCATCACATGTTGACATCCTCTATGTCAATGTTTTATTTTGAGTTAAACCTATTGCTAGGTGTGCTGTGTTAGGAAAATGGGTGATAAGAGTGAAGGTGTGAGGGGCAGGAGAGTAAATATGGCTACAAGTGAGATCATTTTTTAAAAGACCTCTGTGAAGCCTCAATAAAAATAGTCCACCTTAAAAATCTACTTGGATTTCTGAAGCGCTCATTTACCGGCACATGGAGGACATTTTCCTTTGATGCTCAGCTGCCTACCATTAATTGTTTCTATCTAGCTGGGGAACTTCAAAAGATAACATAGCACTTGTATATATATCCAGCTGTCCTACACTGTGAACTTCAGCTTTAACTGGGTTCCTTTCAAGCCCTATTTTCAGTTTCCACAAGTGGCTAAGAGGAGAGGTGTTTCCAGTTGAGCATTTCAAATAAACAGACTCAGAAAAATAGCGACCTTGTCAGTGCCCAGCTAGTGTCTACTTCTTTGCCACATAAGGCATTTGAGCATAGACATGGTGGGCTCTAAATGTTTGCAAAGATTTGGACACTGTTTTCAAATGACGATGGGTGAAAATCTCATATTTTAAAAATTGAATTCTATATTATTTTTACTCTGCCTTAAATTCATAGCCACTGACAGTAACAGAGGTGATTATTTCCATGAGCTCTCAGACACCAACAGTCAGAAATCCAATCAGTTTTACTTTTTTAAAATTTTAACGCAAGAACAATCTCTTTAACTTTTATTTATGTGCTAATTTTTACATGACAGTAAAAAGTAGATTGTCTTCAACTTGCTAATCTTCATGTCTGGGGATTGAGGTGGAGATAAGGACTGATTAGAGTTGTTCTTCAGTTCTGCTGTCCTTCAACCAACCTCTGTATTTTCAGCCCTGTTTCTCATTCTTTCTCATAGGCTTTTGGAATTCTTTCCTCGATCTTGTCTAGTGCTGGTGGGCTCCCTGACTGCCATTTGCACTGCATTTGCCTGTGGTAGACTATAGACTGTGGATTATTTGACTGTTATATCCATCAACATACTTCTATCAATTTCCAATTCCAGAAATGTGAAGAACTTCTCTTTTCTCCCAATCTCTCTGTTCTTATGTGTATCTTCCTTTGTACTGATACATCCTTTTTTAGCTGAGCTTTTGGATGGAAAGGGTGGCAAATGCTCGGTCTGCCATCTTGTACCTGAAAAATCCTTTATTATTCTTTTATTAATTTATTATTTCTACCATATCACACACCATCTGATAGTTCATCTTTCCACTTAATAAAACATACCATAGTAGTGCTTTTAGAAGTAGATTTACTCAAATCTCTTAGCTTTACACACAGGGGCATGGATGTGCACAAGCATTATTCTTACAAAGGAAAAAAAAATGAAGCTTAATGTTGCTTCTACTGCCAAAGTCTACTAGAAGACTTTGGAAAATAATTAAAAAACCAAATAGGTGAGAGGTTTTCCAATGTAATTTATCACATTTTATAAGAATGATAAATGTCTACAGAATTAAAAGAACCTAGTTTTTTTGGCAGGCTATGGGACATTGAATAAATTACTAAGAATAAATTATTTTGGAACTTCTGTTACTTTTTTAATATTTGTTACCAGTTTTTACCTAAGGCATGATGCCAGCAGTTCCAAAAGTATAAATTATTACTCACAGCTCACACCATTTTATCTTTTTGTGTTTAATTAAATATGTCTTTCATCTCTTTACCAAGAGGAATAAAGCTCGATTGCTATGTAGTTAGTCCTTTCTAGTTTATCTTTCTAGTACTTTTAAAAAGGTAACTCCATGCCATATGCTATGCACCAGAATGGCTGTAAATAATCATAAAATTAAATGCCAGAATTTACCACTACATGTGGTTTCTCATTAAGGTTTGATGTGGCTTCTCTAAACTGAAAATGGTTGAAGGGTTGATTTCTTGTATTATCAAGCTGTTTTTTGAGCTTTCTTGCTGGCCCACCTACCTGGATATATAATTAGCTTCAGCTCTCAAAGGCTTCTGCTAGATTTGAGCAATATCGTTGGGAAAATAAGAGGTTATTCTCTGAAACACATATGTGCTTAGGAATAGCAGCTCCAAAGTATCTTCAGTGGCTGTTCCCTAATATGATGGTGACCATATGTTCTGGATATTCCCTAGCAATCCTGTGTCGTGTACTCTGATCTGGGGTTTGGAAAATGCAGCCAATACCATATGTAACACTAAGGAGGAAGAATAGATTAGGCTGCTATTGCTAATGAACTAAATGTTATTTTAAGATGAATCCCAAATTAACACAAACTATATCTGTCATTATTTTAGATTCATTACTTTAATTTTCTTCCTTAAATAATATTGTATTCTAGAGAATTAAAAATTTCCATAAAGAGAAACCATGGTCCTATGATAACAAATCCATTTAGGGAAGAGATTATGGACATTAAAATTAATGCTTTGATAGTCTTCTTTAAATATTTTGGTATTTTTCTTTAGATATTGTTGTATTATAGAGAATTAGAAACTTCCACATAGAGAAAACAGTAGTTCTATGTTCACAAATCAATTTCAAGAAGAGATTATATAAATTAAAATTAAGCTTTTCTGTGTCTGTGTTTTACTCTGCCATGATAGCAATAAGTAAAGATTAGCTTCACAGAACAGCATATTAATATATCCATACCTTTCAGTGGATTTAATTTCAATTCTATCACCAGTAATAATGAGTATAGTTATTTCAATAACCATTATTTTTGAGGACAACCCAAAATGGATGTCTTAACTTTTGTTCCCAAACAGATCAAACTCTAGTGGTTTGAGAAGAGGACAGCTTATGGCTAAGTGCTTAGAAGTCAGACAGATACGGGCTTCTCACTTATTTGGTGTGACCTGAGCAGGTCAAATAACTTCCTGTGAGCCTCGGTTTTCTCATTGTAAACTGGGAAATATACTACTTTCCCCATAGGTGGTTGTATAAGTTAAAGGAGATAATATTAATAAAGTGTTCAGCACAGTTTCTCACACAAGTAATTCAATAATTATTGGCAAAAGTAATTATTACTATAATAATAATTTAGTTTCTGTTAAAATTGATCAATAATGTATGTCAACATCAGGCAGCGATTCCATTCAGCTGAAGAAATAGGAAGTATTTGCTTGGTTTTATTAGTATTATGTCAGGATAGGAATGGAGGTGAAGTCTACCAAGAATATCATAAAATTGCGTCTCTGTTTCCTAATGGTTGACATCATTAATTCCTAGAAAGTCTATTCCTGTGCATTATCTTGGTGCTTATTCCAATCTCCTCATATCTAGAAGTCCCCTCCCCATTAATCATCTATGCAGCTTCCTAGAGTACTGATCAAATGCTCTGCTTGTTGGAGAGGCTGGTCTTACCCTAGAATCACACAAAATTTATTCAGCCGCTAGACTCAAGATTAGGCAAAAAGTCAGAAAAATAATTTTTTCTTGATTTTTGGTGAATTTTCTTATGTATCTTTACAATATAATGTGTTTTTATTACACCAAATGAATTGGCTTTATTGATACAGCTAACATTAAATAAAATAGAAACTGTACTGGAACATTCTGGTTGAGGTGAGTACAGTCTGTCTATTAAATGCATTACCATGATGCAAAATAAAGGAGAGTATCCACATGAGAAAGAAAGCTGAAGTCCTGGAGAGATTATGGGACACTCAATCTTAGGAAAAAAATTGTCCCTATTTCAGCAGGATCAAAAAACCAGAGTGATGATCAGAAGAAAGGCTGACCATATATTCATTCTCTGGGTTTATTTCTTCCAAGAGACTCATAAAATTTTTGCTGGAAAAGATCTTACTGACCATCTGGTCTAGTGTTTTTCTTTTTTTTTAAATTTCAAAATATTAAGGGGATACAAATGTTTTTCTTACATGGGTACTCTGTATAATGCTGAAGGCAGGGCTTTCAGTATGCCTTTCACCAGGACGGTGTTCATGGTACCCGATAGGTAAGTTTTTAACCCTCATCCCTCTCCCCTCCCTCATTCTTAGTTTCCAATATCCTTTATATCTCCTTGTGTCTGTGTGTACCCATTATTTAGCTCCCACTTATTAGTGATAACATGTGGTGTTTGTTTTTCCATTCTTGAGATATTTCACTTAGGATGATGGTCTCTAGTTCCATCCAAGTTGCTTTGAAAGACATTATTGCATTCTTTTTTTATGACTGAGTAGTACTCCATGGTGTATATATACAACATTTATTTATCCATTCATGAATTGATAGGCACTTAGGCTGATTCCATATCTTTGCAATTGGGAATTGCTGTGATGAACAATTGAGTGTGGATGTCTTTTTGATAAAATTATTTATTTTCCTTCGGGTAGATATCCAGTATTAGGATTGCTGGATCAAATGGCAGGTCTACTTTTAGTTTTTTGAGGAATCTCTATACTGTTTTTCATAAGGGTTGTACCAGTTTGCAGTCCCACAAACAGTGTATAAGTGTTCTTTTTTCTCTGTATCCATGCCAGCATCTATTATTTTTGGACTTTTTAATAATGAACATTCTGACAGGGGTAAGGTGGTACTTCATGGACGTTTTCATTTGCATTTTCCTGATGATTAGTGATATTGAACATTTTTTCATGTTTCTTGGCCATTTGTCTATCCTCTTTTGAAAAGAGTCTGTTTATGTCTTTTGCCCACTTTTTAATGGAGTTGTTTGTTTTTTTCTTGCTGATTTGTTTGAGTTCTTTGTAGATTCTAGATATTAGCCTTTTGTCAGACGTATAGTTTGCAAATATTTTCTCCCACTCTGTAGGTTGCCTGTTTACTCTGTTTATTATTTCTTTTGCTATGTAGAAGCTTTTTAATTTAATTAAGTCTCATTTATTTATTTTTCTTGTATATACGTTGCTGTATTTGCCTTTGGGGTCTTAGTCGTAAATTCTTTGCCTAGGTCTATGTCTAGAAGAGTTTTTCCTGTTTTCTTCTAGAATTTTTGTGGTTTCGTGCCTTACAATTAAGTCTTTAATCGATTTTGAATTGATTTCTGTATATGGCAAGAAATAGGGGTCCTATTTCATTCTTCTGCATGTAGCTATCCAATTTCCCTAGCTGGTAACTCTCCTACTTAGTGCTAAGTAAGAGAGGTCCCTGAATGGTGCACTTGTGTCCTACTCTGGAGGATTGACCCAGCATGAGATGGGTGGATACATTGAGAGTGTTTAACACTACTGCTCTCCTGCGTCTCTTGTCTCACCATTCCCCTGTGGTTGTCACTGTCATTCCCTGTGTTGCAGACTGAGTGAATGCCCCACCTATTTCTGTAATGTGCTCTATGAAGAAATTTCAATGACTCGATTTTTTTTAATAATCTTCTCCATTAGCTAACTACTTAACCTTTTTAAAATCATAAATACTACTTTTATTATTATAAGTTCATAGTAATAATCACAAAATAGATAAAATAAGGCATGGCAATAATCAGACTGCAAATTGAGTGAATCTATAATGGTATTAAATGTTTACATTTTAGGCATACATTTGAAAAAATGTTGTTAAGAGATGATAAGATTACAAAAATTAACAATACAATTTTAATGAACAAATAAAACTTCTAGACATAAAAAATACAATAGCTTAAATTAAAATATAGTTTCTGGATTAAACAGCCAACTGGGCACTATTGGAGAGAATGAGTAGAGGGAGAGATATCTGGAAAAATTGTCTCAGTGTCATAGCATTGCAGGTCAAAGAGGAAACATATAAAAGAGAAGTACAAATATAGAGGATAGTGTGAAATACTGGCAAAGGAGAGAAAATGGGGAGATGCAATACTGAAAGACATTAAGGATAAACATTTTGAGAACAATTGAAAACCCCAGTTTAATGATCCAACAAACCCAGTGAATACCAATATAGACCAAGAAAGAAAGAAGTCTATAGATAGACACATAATAGTAAAACTCAAGACTATCTAAGGGAAGCTGCAAAAACACACAGAACAGACACTGTCTATAAGGGGACAATATCAAACAAATATTAACAGGTGGCTTTCTAATAGTAAGTATATTTTTAACAGTACAATTATATTTTTTTCCTTGTGTTGAGAATGATGACTTAATTATGTTGGAGAAAAAAATAACAACTAGCAACATGGACAAATCTCAGCACAACTGTTTACAAAAAGTGAGACTAAAATAAAGACATTTTCTAATTAGAAAAACTACACATAGAGATACATTCAACTAATGTACTCTAATATCATGATGGATATACTCTAAACTGTTAGAGTTGACCATCAGCAAACCATCAGTGAAGAAAATTCTAAAGGATAAAATTATCTCAGAAAATGTCCAAGAAAAAAGAATGACCACCATACATTGGTAAATACACAGTTAAATCTAAAGGAAAATTTCCCATATAGTAATAATACATATAATTAAGGAGGCCTTCAAAACATCTTGTATAATTTAAAGGAGATTTATGGTAAAGATAAAATTCAAATTTTATTAATAAAATTAAATATGACTACTTGACTTTTTGAATTGTTTCCCAGAAATGGTGGATTTTATGCAAGACAAAGGAGCTGAGATTCTGAAGGCCCCTGGGCAGACTTCCTGATGTCTTCACCATCCCCTACAACCTGCTCCCAATGCACATAGCCCCTTGTTAGTTACACCATAATCTGCCCCAAGGCATGTGGCCCTTTTGTTAAAAGCCCATGATCATCCTTACTCAGGGAGACAGATTTGAGGCAGCTTCTCCCGTTCTTCCGACGAGACATCTGTAGTATTAAAAATTCCTTTCTTCCTTAGCAATCCTTGTTGTTCCAATAATTGGATCTTTGTGCAATGAGCAACTACACCTAGACTGAAACTCCCTTGCGGTTTAGACAACAGTTC
>CAUYSK010042544.1:0-58757 GCA_963575035.1 Avahi laniger | reverse complement strand
CTGTGTCAACTAGTGACCACAGCCCTACTTCTCCAAGCTACTGAGCTCTCTGTGAACCAACCAATAAGTGCCTTGACTACCACCTGCTATCTAGACTATTATTAGCCTCTCGGGTTTTTTTTGAGACAGAGTCTTGCTCTGTTGCCCGGGCTAGAGTGAGTGCCGTGGCGTCAGCCTAGCTCACAGCAACCTCAAACTCGTGGGCTCAAGCGATCCTTCTGCCTCAGCCTCCCAAGTAGCTGGGACTACAGACATGTACCACCATGCCCAGTTAATTTATATATATATATATATATATTTTTTTTTTTTTTTAGTTGTCCAGATCATTTCTTTCTATTTTTTTAGTAGAGACAGGGTCTCGCTCTTGCTCAGGCTGGTCTTGAACTCCTGACCTTGAGTGATCCACTCGCCTCGGCCTCCCAGAGTGCTAGGATTACAGGCGTGAGCCACCACGTCCGGCCTAGCCTCTCGTTTTAATAACCAATAAATTTAAATTTGCTGTCCTCCAAAATTCATCCTTAGTGAGAACAGGATGTGGGTACATTCAACAGACAATTACATATGTACTCACAACTCTATTTAAAATAAGCCAATGTGGCTTTTCTAATTCAATAAGTTAAAAAAAATTAGATTGTTATTCAATTGATGGATACTTTCTAAACCCAAACTGAATTTTTATTCTTTATTTTGCCACCACCCACCAGAATAGAGGGTCCCATTTTTTTGTAATGCCTTCCTATTGCCCTTCACAGAATTGAATGCTAAGAAATGGAAAACAAGTTATTTGAATTTTTATTCTTCAAAGGAAAATTTTAAGCTCCACAACACGAAATCAGATTTCCTAATCTAAGAATGTGACAGGTTTAGAATCAGAAAACATTATAGCTAGAACATCACAAGCAGTGGACATTTTTAATTCAGAATCCCTACGCACAAGACTCTTTTGAACACATTTTGGCCCATGTTGAGAGGTAGAGATTTAAGTGAAATTCTGGTGTCCTCTGCCGTGGGCCAAGTAGCAGCTTCAGGGGAGGAGGTGACAAAGTATTTTCAGGTGCAGGCTTTTCGCAGATGGAAGCTGCTTTCCATAGAAGTGGGGGTGTCAAAGCCCAGGACAGAACTTTGAGTGGGACTGCACATATGAAGGCTGAGAGACTAGGAGAGCCACAGCCCACCCAACCCAAAGGAGCCATATCTGTTGAGGGAGACTCAAAAAGGCCACTTCCTCCAGGAAGCTTGCTTCCCTCACTCCGTTCCGGCTCGGTTAAGTGTGGCTCCCATTCATTCCCATGGAATCCTGAGCTTCCCTGTTATGGCATTTGGTACTCTACTGGAAATATCTTTGTGAGTGACCATTCCCCCACTAAACCTATGTGCAATGTGAAAGCAAAAACTGTGTCTTGGACATTTGTGTCTCCCTAGGGTCAGGCACAGTCTCTGACATATAGTAGATGCTCAATTAAATGTGATAACCAAAGTAGTGAATGCCCTAGACATGTTTCTTAGCAATTGTATCACAATAAAGGCACTTTGATACTTACAGTTATATACATATAAACATGTAACTTTATAAAATCTTATTGATTCTTAGCTCTACTACTAACACATGACACAGCCCCTGAAAAGTCCTCTTTAAGAAGGACAAATGTGGACAAACAAATGTGGTTTTCTCTCCGGTCAACTACTATATAAAGTTTGTATTTTCTTCGGTGCTCTAATAAATTCTGCAGGGCCCCATTCATACATCTTTCAATTCAAAAGATATTGATTGAGTGCGAACTCTTGGCAAGTGCTATGCTAAAGGCAGGATATACAGCTGAACATGATAAACCCAGGCCCACGCCCTCAGGGAGCTTACTGTCTGATATCCACTAACATCTACTCACCTCTAAAACCTGAGACTACCTCATAAGCATAATTCATTTTTCTCTCTGAAAATGTAATACATTGATAAAGCAAGCTCATGCTAATTCAGAATCATCTGGAAATTTGCCCTGCAAAGTATGCTAAAGTATTTCAATTTTCTTGAGCCATTGAGAACTGATCAGTGCAAAGGTACATCCAATTCTTCTTGGCCTCCCTCTATGTGGGGACCTGCTTAGGGGCTTCCTACACCAGTTACCACCTCAGGATAGCCAAAGGGAGACAATGATACCCATCCTCAGGTGGCATCATTTTCTAAGGTCTTCAATTGCCTTCTTAGATGCCACCCTTGTGTGAATTTGGAAAAGGTGCCCACTCTGGGCAGGTGCATTAGAAAAAGGCATCCCTTCATCCCCAGCAGACACAGCCCCACTCAAGGGTGCCCAGCTTGACGAGTGGATTTTAATCCCAATGTGCCTCCTCACATGGCCCCACGCTGAGGCCCCGCTACCAATTCACTGGTCCATTTGCCGGGTGCAAAATATATCAGCGCATTTACATTACAGATGTTTTAAATAAACACTCATAACTAAGAAAACCAATTTTTCTGGGAAATTACTGAACTATATGGAAATCATTTCCTAAAATTCCAGCAGCAGCCACAGAAACTTAAAGCATGATTCAAACTCATCAAACGTCTTCCAAGACTGCAATTTATTTCTGCCAAATAACTCTGTTAAGTCTTCAAAACCTGTGACTTCACCAAGCTCTGAGAAGTTCAGAAATGGAAAATGAGCGCAGTCTCCAGTTGTGTGGTTTGGGACTAGGGCCCTGCGCCTCCCTGGACGAGTATCAAGGTCAGTGTTCCGATGACTTGCCAAAGTCATATCACTAAGGAAGCTCAGTCTGGAGGCCTTTGAGTCTCTCAAAGTTTAAGTTCCTAATAAATCATTTTTCTCAGGAAGCAGGTCAACAAATATCCTCATCCTGGCAACCCACTGTATTGAAATAAACCATTTTCTATACCCTTTGAGTTCAACTGCTTCCAAATGCCTGTTAACTGGTAACGGCTCAGAGCACAGGCATGAGGAAAATGCATAATCTCAATCATTTCCTCCACCACATCATTCAACAGACCTGACTTGAAATGTGGCCCTCATGTCAGCTGGAATAGCCCTGCTTCGTTAAGGTCTAGATAAGACAGGTTGCAATCCCAGTTCTGTGTCCTGCAGAAAGCCCAGGGCGCTCCCTAAGATTTCTGCCAGTGCAGCAGGGCAGGAAGGTCTGTGCTCCCCCTCCGACAGCTCTGCCTGCCGGCCTCCCCTGCATTCTCTCCATTCTGCCCCTGGGGTTGTTGCTTTATCTTGGCCCCAGTGTCATTCACGCAGGACCAGCCCTTTCACTTGCCGGAAGCAGCCAGGCTGCTGTGGGGAGGCACAGCGCCGCCCTATACCAGCTCAGACACTCGCGTAGACAACCCGTTCTCAAAGGTCCCTTTGCGAAGACACCCAGAACGGGGCCTACCTCACCGCCCACACTAGCCTGGGATGCCCTCGACTTGCTTGTGCCCCTCGATCCTTCTCCTCTCCCATCTTTCCCGTCACCACCAACCCCCAAGTCCAGATTCTCCTCACGATTTTAGATGAGCCATCGAGCCCGTCCTTCCACGTCACCCAGGCCCACCTTCAAGCAAACCCTTCAAATAACTCAGCTGAACAAATGGGCCATTTACTCTTCCAGCAGAGGCCTCGGCTTCCTAGCTCTTTTTCTTGAACAACATTCACCCTCCCTGAAGACAGCTGCCATTTCAAAGAGCCATTTTCTGTTTGCTTTTGCTTTTCTCACGAATGATGCAATGAAAACCAGGCACAAGAACCTCCTTCTTCAGCCTGAATAAACAGTGGAAACCTTCCCCCCTTTTACTGCAGGTGGCTGACCTACGGTAAGTGCACTCAACTTTTCCAAGCTCAGAATAAAGTTCCGAAATTATGAACTGGCAGGTGGCTTGGCCCTGCTGCTTTATAGTGCTAGCTACTTAGGTTTAAAAACAGAAAGGGTTTTAGTTTAAAATCTTGGTCAGGCCACAGCCCCAGGTCTGACAGGCCCCATTTGGTCGACAAGCTCTGTGTTAGACAGCCGATCTCAGGAGCTCCGCCTTGCTGAGGCTTATGCTGCCTAGACTATTAAAGACTTACAAGAGTCAAAGCGCTGGCCTTGTTTTCCCTTGTGGCTTCTTTGGCTGGACAGCATTTTGCTGTTTCCTCTGATCCTTCTCCGCCCTCCCTCCTCACACATTTCCTTCACACGGAAAGCTGAAAGTGTAGATTCTAATTTTCTACACTCTCCAAAAAAATTAAAAAGAATACTCGCTTTCTGTGTGTGTATATATACACATTCATATACTTATATATGTATGTGTGTAAATGTTTTTCATGACTCCTAGAGCTCCTCATAGTAATATTCAACCTTGATGGCATTAACGTCACCTGAAGAGCTTTTTCAAAAAGACTGATGCCCAGGCCCCATCCCAGACCAATTATATCTTTCTCTCCGAAAGTAGGGCCTAGGCACGTATATTTTGTTTCAGTACTTTTTAGACCCCCAAGGAGATTCTGATGTATATCCAGGATTTAAAACTACTTAGAAGTCTTCTGAGCCCTTGCTACTCAAGCCTGACCAGCAGTGATAGCACCATCTGGAATGCAGACTCTCGGGCCACACCCCAGGCCTACCGAATCAGAATCTGCATTTTAATGAGATCCCAGGGAATCCATGTGCACATTGCAGTCTGAGAAGCGCTAATCTAGTCACTCTCTCGTTTGACAGATGAGGCCCAGAGAGGCTGTGTGAATTCAGAGGTCACGCTGTTAATTGGGGACTCAAATGGGCCTGGAGACCTCTTTACTGTTAGACCTTTTATTTCCATTACATTATTATTGTTCAGATTTAGCCAATGGTTAGATATTCCTCAAAATTTCATCATCTTTCTCAAATTTATCACAGCTATCTGTGATTTCCTTTTTTTTTTTAAAGCATCAAATTTTTTAAAAATTTACAAATTTCAGAGAGTTTCTTTACTGCTGGTAGAGGACCAAAAAGAATACTTGAGAAAGACATCACAGAGCAGCCATGACTAAGATGTTTAATCAAACAATTGCCACCTAATTTGTGGCTCAGGAGACTGCAGGAGCCACAGCTGATGGTGACAGGGAAGAGAGAGTTTGCCTACAATCTAGCAAGTCTGCATCTTGTGACAACTCTGAATTCAGCATGGGTGAGACACCAAAGCCTTGAGGAAGAGCACCTAAAAAGTGGAGGAGGCTGTTTCTAGGCTTGCAGATTTCACAGGGACCTTCCATGTGAGAATAGTCCACATTTCATTATCACAGATAATAGACATGAAAAAAAATTCCACAGGTCCACATAAGACAAAGTTTTACAGTTAGGGAAGCCGACTATATCAGGAATCCGATCAGTTCCACACTTCCACCACCCTAGGAGCTGGAGGGGGTCCCTTTCCACCAGGCTCCCGGCTCAGTCTTCCAGCTATGCACCCTGAATTAGACAACCCCACAGGGAAGGAAACTTCCTCACAAATGTGTTGTTCACAGCCTTCGTTTGGAACCAATCCCCTTGGCCCATGCCTCACACTTTATTCCATTCTGCTTATGCTGCTTGTTTGGGGATGATTTCGGCTCTCCACCCTGCCGCAAGGTTTCAGACCACTTCAGGCAAACAGCCCTCCTCCATCTGAATTGACTATGATCTTTGTACCCTGGCTCCACTCCTGTAAGGAGAATTATCTCCGGTCCTAAGAATGGCATCAGGCCACCAGGGTCCCAGGCCCAGGAGCACTCGCCCCTCCCTGGTTCCCTTGTCCCACCCCCTTAAAACCGTGGAACCAAATCCCAGCATCACTACACACCGCAAGCCTCCTGGGAAGAGCCCTGCAGACTGAGAGCTGACCAATGCCATGGCACTGATCCTGGTCACCCCTGCCCTGAAGACTTTGCTGGGATATTTTTCTGGCACATTCATGGAGCTGTTTAGCTTCTTCATGCAGTTTGTAACCTTACAGCTGTGATTCTCAGGAGAGGCAGAATGAGTGGTGTTTTTGGTTTTCTGCCTGATGAAAGTGATCCACAGCTAAGGACACGTTCCATGCGTGGTAAGTAGTACTCCTCCAGATCTCTGCCAATGGTGAGCTCATATAGCAGAAAACTTTTCTGCTAATGGCAGAAGGACTACAGAAAAGTGTCTCTCTGCAATTCAAAGAGGTCATGCTGTCAGAGAAAACACCCCTCGGCAAAGACATTTGGAATCTGTCTTCCAGCCCTTTGGAAGCTTGGTTTCATGAAGCCAGCTGGAAGCCAGGCCTGCTGGGGCTGCACCAGGGAAGGAGGCAGCAGCTGTTACAGGGTTATTAAAGTCATGTAAAGTGCAGAGGGAGCCAGGAGGCTGATGCGAGGATCAGTCAGGGTCAGGCAGGACATGGATCAGCTCAGGCCTGCAAAATACTCATTAGCTGTCAACAGACAGGAATGGTCCATCTAAGCCCTGTCCAAAGGCGAGCAAACTCTGACTGGAGGGATGTAACAAGTCTTCCTTCGTAAGACACCACCACATTATCAGATGACTTAACTAATGGGAAACCCTTTTTCCTAGTTTGTGGCATAATGAATGGATGAATAGATGAGTTAATAAATGAGAGGGAAGTAGGGACAGGTGTATTCTATGGACAGAACCAATAGCAAAGATTTAGTTAAGGACAGTTTGATTTATCACAGTGTCTCTGAGAACCATACTGACAGTTCAGTTTCAGGAATGTCCCAGTGAGGCTAGGGATATGGTTTTCATGAACAGCTACCAAAGGCAACAGTAATAATAACAGCAATCATTTGCCAGAGAGCTACTGCTAGGTACCACGCATTGTGTTATATGCTATATTAGTTAGGATTCTTGCTATTAAGAGTAACAAAGCCCAACTCAAATAGATATGTTGGATATCAACCTTGACCCAAATTCGCTTGAAATAAATTTCTTGCTTTGAAGCATTTGGCTTCTCTAAAAGGCTCAGGCTCTCCACGGTTTATAGAGATGGGAAGAGAAGGTAAGATAGGCAATGCATTTTATTATGCCTATGAAGTATTTTAACATGGTGAGTTATAAGCCAAAAATCTGCCACCATAATGATCATACCAGCATTTGTTGGGCCCTTTCCATATACCAAACCCTTAAACCCAAACAACTTTGTAAAGGTAGCTATTTCATAGATGGAGACTAAGGTTCAGAGAAGTTAAACAACTTGCCCAAGATCATTAAGTTGGTAAGTGACAGAGGTGGAATATGAGCCCAGATGTCTCTGACTCCCAGTGCCCATATATTTTGTACCATAACGTGCCGATTAAACAATCATTGTCATCTGTTGCTATTCGCAATTTGAATTTCGTTGTAAAGGAGGGAATGGTATTATAAACACAGAATGGTATCCCAGAATTTCTCATTACTCACGTAGCTCACAGAACCTCACCTGAGTCATCTTGGATCTTCTATTAGTTGGGTGTACACTAGATACTTTCAGCCTTGGTAGGTATTAAGGACCCCAGAGTAGACACATGCTCTGACCTTGGCAAGGGAGGTCTCCACCTGGACCCTCTGTAGTAAAGGGATTGTCACTCAGTCTGGCCATCAAAGGCTGGAGTGCTTAAAGTATTGCACTTCTTGCCATTTTAACAGGATTTTCTTGGGAGGAGCTGCCCAAGCCTTCATAAATTTCCTTCTCTTTCATCTTCTGACGGCAGAGAAGATAAAACTAATCACTGCTAACATCTAGCTTCCCCTGTCCCTGTTCTTCTCTTTCCAGGTAACATGGTGGTGTGGGGCCATGCCCCAGCTGGAGGAAGCCACACCTTAAAGCAGCATCCTCCCTTCTGAACAAACTTGAAGGCTCTGTGATTTCACTCTGGGCTCCTCCCACTTAATCTACATGGTTTCTCCAGAGGATACCTACTTGTCGGATGTTGCACCTTTCATTCATTTATTCACTAAGGAGTTATTGAGCACCTACTCTGCCAGATACTATTCTAGGCGGCAAAAATATTGGTGTGGATAAGATGGAAAGGTCTCTGTCTCGATGAAATTTATATTGTGGTAAAAGAGATAGAAAATAAATAAGCACATAACAAGATAAACTTGTGACAAGTGCTATGGATAAAAGAAATACGGTGATCAGGTAGACAGTAAAAGAGGGTGCAGGAGGAGCTACTTTAGAAAGAATGCTCAGGAAAAGGCCCCCAAGAAGGTGATATTTGAGTAGAGATCTGAAGGTTGAGAAGGATCCAACTTTATAAGAGTCAGTAAAAGAACATTCCGGGCAGGAGGAACAGAAAGTGCAAAGTGAAGTAAGCAAGAGACTGGGACATTCATGGAAGTGTGGCTGTAGCATAGAGATTGAAAGACGCTGTTCGATATGAATGAAAGAGGAAGACAAGGACTAGGTCATGAAGGCTTTTGTAAGCCATGATTAGGAGTTTGGATTTCATTCTATGTGAAATAGGACACTAAAAGAGGATTTAAACAGGGTAGTGACATGATTAGATGTAAATGTTTGAAAATTCATTCTGGTAATATAGAAAATAGACTAAACAGGGCAAGGATGGAAGAAAGGAGACCAGATAAGAGGGTTTGGCAGTAGTCTAGGCAAAACACCATGGTGCCTTGGACACTAGAGGGTGACAGTAGAGATGGAGAGAAGAGGACGCATTTGGGATATATTCTTCAGGCAAAACTGGCAAGACTTGGTCGTGAGCTGGATATTGGCGTGAATATCCAATATCCAGGGGGTGAGAAAGAGGGAAAAATCAAAAATGACTCTTCAACTTTGGGTTTAAGCAACCACTTGAAAAAGTGATGCTCTTCTTTATTACAGGAAAGAATTGGAGAAAAACAGGTGATGGAGGTGGGACAGGGAAATTTGGGGCATGTTGAGATTCCTATTAGACATCCAAGCAAAGTTGCCAATAGCAATTAGATTCATGATTCTGGGGCTCAGAGAAAATATTTGGGCTAAAGGTTCATATTTGGAAGTCATCCGCCTAAGGGGAAGTTAAAGCCAAATATGGAAAAAGATAACATTTCAAGAAAGTATAGACAAAGAGGGAAGAAGACCCAGGACAAGACTTGGGGCACAATGTCATTTAGAGGTTGGATGGAAGAAGAAAAAGCCAGTCTTAATAAAACATTGAGCAAGAGAGAAGTATGGTATAATCAGAAAGCCACCTTATTCTTTTCCTCCACTACCTGTTCAAACCATTCCCATGGTAGAACTAGTTGTTCCCTGCTCCTGGAATAAAATCTAAGGCAATTTTGTTACTTTGCTAGATGTTCTTAAGTAATAAAAAGCCATCTTGTCACTGCTGATCAGGTGTGCATGCACACACACACACACACACACACACACACACGAGTCTCATTACAATACGCATAATATCATGAATGGTCCAGGGTAATAACAAAAACTTTCAAATTCATGATGAGTTGAGGCACTTCCCTCTCCCAGCTTGGGTGTGCTTCAACCTAGATGCCTCTAGTGGGAGTTGGCTCTTCTCTATTTCACCTGAAATGTGAAGTCCTCTCTCCCAACCCGTTTTGCTGCCTCTGGTTCCTTGAGGATTGACGCAGAATGGGAAGGGAGAAGGGGTACAGGGCAGGAAAGATCTTACTTGGCTAGTCTTGTGAACTAATCAGAGCTACCTAGACTTGGCAGGCGTCTAGAGCTTATTCTTTCTCTCATGGGACAATATTATGGTTTCTTCACAGACTTCACTGTCATAGGAAATCTTGCAACGGCAGTTCCCTTGCTGTAAGAAAATGTATCTCCTAGGGCTGGTCACTTACAATTCCTCCTTCACCGCCTCGGGATCTAATGGTATATCTCTAACATTTGTCTGTCATTTGGGTTTTTTTCTCCAAGCAGCCCTCTTGGGCAGGATCGAAGAAGACCCCAAACATACTTGCTTTCTCTATGTGTGCTACATCAGGGAATCAAGCACGATTGGCCCAAAACTCTAGGAGAGCGCCCGACATAGCATTGTTCTTCACCCAGCCATTAGAGCAGCTACCAGCCACCATCGGACTCCAGTCCACTGTGCTCCACTCCAGGTGCTCCTAGTAAAGCCTCTTTGCTAAACTGGTAGGGAAAATCAAGCACCTCCCACCCCATTGCTCCCCTACTATGGGGAAAAACTGACATTGGAGCTCTCTCTAAAGAAATTTTCTCTCCAATTTCTTGTGCATCTTGGTCTCTTTAATCTCTTTTATAAGCTTGGAGGTGTTCAATCAACTAAGGGACACAAAACCCATTCTTGGCCCTTTGCAAGTCCTGGCTAATCAACTCATTTCCAACTTGGTGGGAATCATTCAGTAGAAGCTAATGGGTGCTAACTATGTCAAATGTTGCTCAAAGGAGGAAGACAAGGAGGGCAAAGAAATGCTCACTGGATCTGGGGCCTTGTGCAGTTCCGTTTCAGTATAGTGTTGGGAATAGAAGTTACATTGAAATGTTAGATACTTCCCAGAACCTGTTCTCCCCTTCTTCTTTGCAAGCAGAACTCCTACCAGCAGCTTCAGTATAAATCCTGATTGGTCCAAACCAAACACTATGATCCACTTTCCCTTGACAATCATTTGTTTAAGAATTGGCATGTGATATAATTCTGGCCAAAAAGATGTGAGGGGAAGCCTGTTGAAGAATTTCTGTAGAGGTCTCTTTTTGTTTTTAAAAGAGACATAAGGAGAAGACAGCTCCTCCTCTTCCATTGACTATTGCCATTTCTGCATGTGTCACCTAGTTTGTGGAGACCATCTTGGCACCAGCCTGAGGATGAAGCCAACCCCAAAGAGAAGGGCAGAGCCCAGAGAATTGCCAGAGCCCATGTCTGGAGCTTGCTCTACCAGTGGAGTTCTTGTCATTCAAGCCAATAAATTCCCCATTTTATTTTACACAGCTGATTCAGAGTTCTCTGTTATTTAATGCCAAAAACATCCTGAAGATTAAAAGGAGCCTGAAGGGAGTTAAAGAATTGGAGGCAGCATGTAGGTAACTCTTCTGAGTCGCTTTTCTGGAAAGAGGGGCAGAGATATGCTCTATCAACAGGAGGGAGTTGAGAAATCTAGTGAAGCCGTTTTTAAAGATGACAGATACAGTAGCCAGTTTGTAAGGAGGTAGTAGAAATGGGGGAGGGCATAGCTGCAGGGACAAGCATCCTCTTGCCATCTCACTTAAAGTGCAAAGCCTTTCTGGAATCTTCCCCACTGATCTTTCTGATGCCACGATATGGAAGCACTGCCAGTTCTTACACTATCCTTTCCATTGTTTGACTACAACTGCCTGCATGTTGCCTTCCTAGTGACTTGGTGGAATCCCTCCAGCCATCTCTGAGCTCTTTCTTTGTCTAGAGAAGAGGCAATGGCTGATCCCTGCAGGGCTGATCTAGATTTCTAGGGCAATCTCTGCTCAAGAGAGGCTGACAGCCCAGATTTTTACTCTCTTGAGGTTCTTCCCAAGGAAATACCAATCTTGCATACTGTTACTTCCCCCCACCCTCCGCCCCGCAAAGAAACACGGACTTCCCAAGAATCTACCTTGTTGTTACTTAATCCTTCCCTTAACTTTCTATATCCCAATTATAATTGCACACAAGGATATACACCCATGCCTGTTGGAATAGATAACCCCTCTCCCCTGAGGTGCAAAGCCTCATCTCTAAGTCAGCAGCTCTCTCCCTCTCCCAACCACTTGAATTCAGATGCAAATTAACTCAAGGTACAGGGTCTCTCCCCAGGGGAACAGAAACTTTCGGTCTCAGCTGGAGCTTGAGCTATATCAGACAACGCATTTACTGAACAACTAGTGGTCCAAGAGGGCATTGCTGTAAAGCATTTCCAGTAAAAATAAAGCAACAATGCAAAGGACCAAGTCAAGAACATTGATTTGCCTTTCTATTGCTTCCTGTCTAGAGTAATGATTTGTTCCGCATTTCACTTCCCCTCCTCATGTAGCAGTAAAACAAGAAGACTTCTAGCCAAAAATGTTTAATGCTATGAGGTACAATTATCTATAGCCATATAGAAACACCTGATAAAAGCCAGACAACTGAGTTTCATTTCCTTATGAAATTTCAACAATTCGTTAACCAAAACATTACATTGACCAAAATATTTTAAAAATCTAAAATCAACTCTCTCTGTGGGTTATATTCAAATTGATTTATTAATTCTGTTTTACCACGTTTTCTTACTAGTAGAGTTTTGGGCTAAAACACAGGCTGTGTGTACATAAAAAGAAACAAACTAGCCAAATGGTCACTTTTTAAGATCTCTGCACTTGCCTGGAAACATTGGGAATGAGATTTTCCACTTAAGAAAATTAATTACTGCATCATGCTTGAAAATTTTAATAATTTTATATCAAAGCATTTTAATACTAAATTTATTTATCTTCCAGGCATATTATATTAAAGTCTGCACCTGAGCATACTTCATACTTTAAGATTTAGCTGCCTCAAACTCTTTCTTAAAGTAAGGCAGATATTAATCAATTAATTACATCTGAGATTATCTTTCTCTTCATGGGGGTCCTACAATAAACATCAATAATATATGGTTGTAGGAGACACCTTTTTGGGTTCACCTTAGAACTGTCCTTTCTCATGGGGGTAGTTTGCACAGACACGTTCATGTTCATTTCACTCTCTTGGCCATACATGATTGGTCCAAGGATAAACATCTGGCCAAGCTGAGCCAATCAGATTGTCTCTTGTGAAAGTTTGAAATTGGACACAGCCATTCAAGTCAGGCTTTATGGTACTTAAGAGGATGTGTGGGAGGCTGAGAAGACAAAAAATACAGGAAAGAAAAGGATAATGCACAGTCTCAGAGAGAAAAGAAATAAAAGACTGTGGAGCCTCACCAAGTGGTAAAGGAGAGAGAGATGGCTTGGTTTCTGGGGGCTTTCCAACACCTGTTTCTGGTGCTTGTGAGGCTCTCTCTAGCCCTTGGTTTCTGTGAAACACCTTTGTCTGCTCATGTCTCTTCTAGTTTAAGCAAGCTTAAGTGAGTTTTTGGAACTTGGGATCAAATCTTCCCTAAAATGACAATGAGGTCCTTAGAATTTGTTAAAGCATGAAGAACAGCCAGCAGCAATAATGCTAAATTTTCTCAATCGATGCTTGCTGAGTTCTTGGGTCTGCTCTTTGTTTCTTTGATGTGTCAAGCACCTATATCGGCTGATTAATGCTTTGAAAATGTTTCTGACCACAACACACAGTAAGAAATATGGTTTGTACCATAACTCAGTTGATACACTGGTATACATGATTATGTAATTAGAATAAGAGTACATACCATAGTACTCGACCTAAAATATATGCCCAATAAATATTTGCTGAAATAATTACATGAATAAATGAATGTAGTATAAGAAAAAAAGATAAGGTCATGAGTGATTATATTGACTTCAGAAAATGAAATTTAAAAGTCAAGCTTATTAAACTGAGTTTATAACTATTTTTAAAAATGGAATTTAAAAAGCCAAAATAAACTAAGAAAAGAAAAATATTTAAAGCAAATAAAAAAACAGTTAAAACTATGGAAATCATCAAAATCTAATTTTTATGAAATATTAACAAAATTCATAAATCTTTAGCTGAATTTTATAAAAAGGAAGATTACAAACAATAGAGAAACATTTTTTTTAATTTGGGAATAACTATTACTTATATTCTATTAAACTGAATGATCAATAGGAAATTAATAACTGCTTGCATAGATATTATTTTGCATAGTTTCTGATGAGAAGTTTATTCTCATTCTTATTTTTGTTCCTCTGTACAGAGTATGTCCTTTTTTCCTCTGGCTGCTTTAAAATTCTTTTGTTTATCATTGGTTTTCAGCACTTTTATTCTAA
Organism: Avahi laniger; assembly: GCA_963575035.1. Classification (NCBI taxonomy): domain Eukaryota; kingdom Metazoa; phylum Chordata; class Mammalia; order Primates; family Indriidae; genus Avahi; species Avahi laniger. The sequence continues at coordinate 44,929 of CAUYSK010042544.1, read as the reverse complement.
TGTGCCATGGCATGGTTTTCTTTGTGTTTGTTCTGTTTGGGGCTCATCATGCATAAGCTTATAGTTTTCATCAAATTTAGAAATTTCTCCCTTTACCTCTCTTCTCCTCCTAGAACTCCAATTACAATGACTGTTCATATTGTACCATAGGTCATGATAATCTGTTCATTTATTTTCAGTATTTTTCTCTCTGTTTCTCATTTTAAATAGTTTCTATTGTTATAATTTCAGGTTCACTGAGGATTTTTCTTCTGCAGTGTCTAGTCTGCAGTTAATCTCATCCACTATAGTTTTCATTTTCTGTATTATATTTTTTGTCTCTAGAAGTTAGTTACATATGGGTCTATATTGTACTTTCAATTTCTCTCTCATGTTTTTCTCCACCTTCCTGAATATACGGAGCATATTTATAAAAGCTGTTGTAACATCTTTGTCCTCTAATTCCATCATCTCTGTCATTATTAATTCTGTTTCTGTTGGTCGATTTTTCTCTTGACTATGGATCATATTTTCCAGGTTCTTTGCATACCGGGTTATTTTTTATTAGATGCCTAACATTGTTAATTTTACATTGTTGGGTGCTGGGGTTTGTTGAATTTCATCAACTAGTGTTGCATTTTGTTCTGGTATGCAGTTAAGTTACTTGGATTCAATTTACTCCTTTTAAAGCTTCCTTTGAAACCAGAGCAGGCTTTAGTCTGGGGCAAATTTACCCTACTACTAAGGAGATACCCTTCTGAAAACTATACGTGATGCCTTGGAAGTTGTAAAATCTTTCCCCTGTGACTGGTAACGGATGAACTATTCCAAGGCCTGTGTGAGCTCCAGGAATTGTTCAGTTTATTTCTTTGTGGTGATCCTTTCCACAGCCTCAGTAGTCTCCTCTCACACACGTGCAGATCACTCAACCAAAGACTTACAGAGATCTCTCTGTTTGTATCCAGACCTCTCTCTGTGCAGCTCCATCCGTTTCTGTACTCTGCCCCACAAGTTCTAGCTACATTGACCTCCCTGAACTCTGATTTTTTAACTCAGAGAGATTGCTGGATTCTATTTGCATTTCCTCTTCCTGCTCTGAGTCCTGGAATTTCCATCCCAGCAATACACTGGATCAATTGTAGAACTCATCTCATTTGTCTCCCTTCTCTTTAGCATCACAGATTACACTACCTGTTACTTAAACACCAAAAACTGTTGTTATATATTTTATCCACAGTTCTAGCTGTTAAGGCTGGAGGATAAATTCAATACTTACTATACTATCACATTCAGAAGCAAAGTTAACTCATTTCAATTAAAAGTAGACATCATGGCTGGTTACAGTGGTTCACACCTGTGATCCCAACACTTTGGGAGGCCCAGGCAGGAGGATCACTTGAGGCCAGGAGTTCGAGACCAGCCTGGGCAACATAGTGAGACCCCGTTTCTACAAAAAATAATTTTTAAAAAATCAGCCATGTATGGTGACACGTCTGTAGTCCCAGCTACTTAGGAGGCTAAGGTGGGAGGATTGTTTGAGGTTGAAGTGAGCTATGATTACGCCACTGCACTCCAGCCTGGGCAACAGAGCAAGACAAAATCCTGTCCCAAAACACAAACAAACAAACAAAAATAGAAATCAGAGAAGAATGCTTTCCAATCATCCCTTTTATTTAAAATTGTTGTTAAGCTAACAATCATCACAATTGCTATTAGTCCAGACAACAGAATTTCTTTAAAAATATCAAGGTGACACAAATACATATTTAGCAAAACCAAACAAATTACCTGTATCGTGCCAAGACCATTCTTGGTTATGCAAGTCTTCATGTGGTTCTTTCAGAGTCTTAGCTAAGAAGGGTAAAATGTCCCGGTCTCAACAAGCAGGAGAGCTTTGGGAATTCAGGTGCAGAAACCAGTGAGATAATGACCCACACTTCTCCATGTATTTTAATCAACCCTTAGTCATGAAGTTACAATCATGTTGCCCTCTTATATTTCATTTTATTACCATTACAGATCATGTTTTGCTTATTTTAATAGCATATTATTCCTACGTGTTCACTACAGAAAAAAACTAAAACATACAAACAAAAATAAGATGAACATTTTACTTGAAGTTTAGATAAAGATTGCAAGAGATAATAATTAAAATACTATAAGATATTTCAGAAAACTAAAACTCCATGGCGAATTTTAATAAAAGAATAGGCCAGCAAGAACACAAGTGACAATTTAAATAAATGTAATTACGAAAAACGTTTAATATGGGGCAAAAATCAGGAAAAAATAACAAACAAAACTGAGGCCAGGCACTAGGATCACACCTGTAATCCTAGTACTCTGGGAGGCCAAGACAGGCGGATCATTTGAGCTCAGAAGTTTGAGACCAGCCTGAGCAAGAGCGAGACCCTGTCTCTACAAAAAATAGAAAAAATTAGCCAGGCGTGGTGGCATGCGCCTGTAGTCCCAGCTATTCTGGAAGCTGAGCAGGAGGATGGCTTGAGCCCAGGAGTTTAAGGTTGCAGCAAGCTATGATGACGCCACTACACTCTAGCCCAGGCAACAGAGCAAGACTCTGTCTCAAAAAAAAAAAAAAAAGAAAGAAAGAAAAGAAAAGAAATTGAGTCAAGATTCCAGAAATAGGCTCAAAATACCAGATCATAAGCACCTACTGTTCAAAACAAGTCACACAGCCTGTGCATACAAAACATTATTTAACAAATCTTCTTGGCAAATGAATTAATAAGTCTTTAACATCTATTCGCTGTTTTAAGCTGCAGATATGTTAAAGAATTAAATATTTTATTTCAATGTATGATAGATAAATTGATGACTAGCAAGGGGCTAGAGATATAGCCATGAATAGGGCAGATATGGTCCCTTTTCCAAAGTAGCTACTGTCTTGTGGGGGATACAGACAAGAAGCAAGATAATTACCGAGCATTGTGATAAGTCCTGTGAGTGAGCAAATCCAGGGAGCTTTGAAAGCACAGAAGATGAATGCCTAATTTGGACCTCAGCAAAGACTTTATGGAAGAAACACAATCAAATCTGAGACCTAAAGGATGAGTAGGAGTTAGTCAGAGGATAGGAAGAGTAGTAAAATGTTCTGGGCCAGTGGTTCTCAAAATGTGGTTTCAGATCAGCAGCAGCAGCATCGACTGAGAACTTGTTAGAAATACAAATTCTCAGACCCTCCCCCAGACCTACAGAGTCAGAAATTCTAGGTGTGGGGCCCAGCAATATCTGTTTTAACAAATCCTACAGGTGTTTCTGATGAACTGTAAAAATTTGAGAATCACTACTCTAGGCTCAGTGACAACATGTACAAAGGCCTGGAGAGGCTGTGGTGTTCTTCTCCCCCAAATCATACTCAATTATGAGAATGGTGATCCCAGTGCCTCACTGGAGATGGCACACCAGGCTAGTTTAGTTCATGTATAAGAGAAAAATAGAATAGAAGACAACCATCATTTGTTAAATACATGGTATATGCCAGGCCCTATGCTTCACATTGTTTCTCTCATCTAATTCTTACTACATCCCTATGATCGTGCTATAGAAATATATAAGACATAGAAGTTGAGGTTCTGAGAGATTACAATTGCACAACCTCACTCAACTAGTAAGTACCAGAACTGGGATTTGAACCCACTTCTCTGTGACTCCAGAATCCAGTGAGTTTTCAATATCAACCCACTGCTTCCAGGAAAAAGAGTTCAAGATTTAGAGGTTAAGGGCGTCTCAGTGGCTCCACTCACTAAGGATCCTGAGAATCAAGTGGGCAGACAGATCAGCCACTGTTTGATGTCCTGTGACTGACAAGCTGGCTTTTTAACTTTATTATTAATATCGTGTCTTTGGAGATGGAGTCCAAGCTAAGCAAATTTGCCTTTGGGTGTCAGAGAAGTTCCGTATCAGATGATGATGATTCTGGCTGTGCACTGGAGAAGTACTCCTGGGTCCCTCTGATCTGGCCTTAGACCAGAGAAGATCCAGCTCTCTTTTGCTTGCTTACCAGAGGAAAACTTTCCTTATGTTATCAGCCCTGGAGAGAAACATCAGATTAAAAGGCTTTTTACCAGTTGCCACCACATGATAATGAGATGTAGTATTATATGTCTTTGAATGAAGAGGAGAGAAAAGAATTGTAAGTGCTCAGTGCTTAGCAGCAGAAAGAAGCACTTGGGAGAGGAATGATTAAACTTTTTGTCCAGAGCAGGAACAGACGCCATGTGTGAGCAGTATGGGTTGAAGATCAAGGTGAGAATTGCAGTGTTTGTCTCTAAAGGGAGCCATGGAATTTGCTGGCACCCATTCTGTTTTGTCTGTTTCACATGTAAAGAGTTCTTGGTCAACCTCATATTTTTTTATCAGGATGGAAAAATTCACTGTGGCAGGTGTCATGCTGAATTGCTCAACCGCTGGTGCTCAGCATGTGCTGAGATAATTTTGTTATTGTGTGCACAGAAACTGAGAGTCGCCATTGGCACGTGAAATACTTCTGCTGCCTTGAGCATGAAATGGTCCCAGGAGGACAAGGTGTATCATAAAGGATGGTCACCCATTCTGCTGTGGCTGTTTTGAGTCTGTCTATGCAGAGTGCTGTGAAACCAATGGGAACACATTGGTGTTGACCATGTGCAGATGACCTATAACAGGCAGCACTGGCATGCTACAGAAGCATGCTTTTCTTGTGCCTGGTGTAAATTCTTTTTGTTGAGATGTCTCTTTCTTCCCACACAAAATCAGATTCGTTGCTCAAAACATGTAGCCTTGGTAAAGATACCCATGCCTCTAATTCTTCCAATTCTGCCTTTCGGCCAGTTCCATCAAGAGACACCAGAAAAAGTATGAAATAGTCAAAAGCAGTCCATACAGTCTCTCTTGCTGCTCTGAAATACAAGTCTCCAGGCCTTTCAGGTAGTGCTGACAGCATCCTTTCTCGGAAATTGAATGATCCGAGTTTCTCCAGGCAAGGAACAAGAATTTTGGAAAGGCAGTATAGAGCATGAAACCCCAGAAGACCATCAAAAATGGGCTGACCATGAAGATTATATGACACAGCTCCTCATCAAATTTGGTGATAAAAGCCTCTTCAGCAGAAGCCCAATGAGATGGATATTTGAGCCAACCAGCAATGGATATCTGATAACCCGGTTAAAAGTAAGACCAAGTTAAAGCGAAACAACCAGAGCCTTGCAAGTAAAAATTACTGATCTGATATGTATTGGGCACAGTCACAAGATGGACTGGGCAATTCTGCAAGCAGTGAAGGCTCCAGGAATTGGATCTGGACCATGGAGCTTCAGGATTTAATCATGATCAAACACAGGGGTATGAATATTCCCTGGAGTGTTTGACAGCCTTGAAACCAGAGCAACATGTTCAGGGTTCTATGGATTCTTGGCTTTGTCTAATATCACAGTGGCTTCAGTGGATGGCGATAGCAAGCAGAGGTCATGAGGATTTTGTCTGCAAACTCTGAGGAAATGGAGGCAGAAGATTCGGACAAAACAAGCAACATGGGAACATTGAACTCTTCTATACTGCACATGAGTGCAGAGTCCTTAAAGAGTCTAAGTTCTGAGTTGTGTTCAGAAAAAAAATAATTTGTGAAGAGGAACTAGTACATCTGCCAGTACTCAGATGATCCAAGTCTCAATCCAGACCAGAGCAGGTCATGTTTTCAGATGATGTCATTGACAATGGAAAATACAACGGCATCGAAATCGAACACCCTCCAATGAGTGAAAGGATTCGGGTCTACTGTTTTGAAGAGAAGGGATCCAGGTCTCATAACCATGTGGAAGGGAGAAGTAGAAACTCCCACTCTGACAATACACTGAATATTGTTACAGACAGAAAATGTTTTCCCCAGGACAGACTACAGCTTTGTATCCCCAATAACTACAAGTGAGTCATATGAAATAAAAGTGCCTGGGAGATCCAAGCATACATCCAGAATGCTGATCTCTACAGACAGTATGACCATCCACTTCTGATCATGCACTGCAGAGCTCCGAGGGTAAATAGCTTTCTGGGATTCCTGGTGTTCCTCCCTTCCTCCTCCTCTTCTGACTCAGAAAAAAGGATATTTTCTTAGACAACCAGTTCCTCAACCCCAGCCACAGAGACATACCTTCTATACAGACAACCTTTCTAGTCCAACTTCTGCACTCCCTGCCCATCAGGTTGGTCAGAGGACAAGTAAATCCAAGAAAAAGGGACACAAAGGTAAAAACTGCCTAATTTCTTAATGTAGTAGGTATGGAGATCAGTTGTTTAAAATTTAGTCATTAACCATTGGAATCATATTTTTTTCTTCCATAGGAAAGTGATTAAAATAGTTTAAAGTGTTTCACCCATGTAAATGAGAACCCAACTATTTACAGTGTCAGACTAACATTTGAAAGATATAATTTCTCCTGTTTATCCTCCTTGGGTGGTATCTATTGGGTGCATTACAGTTTTGTACAGCTGCTTTGGTCTCCGATCCTCAAGAGAATACTTCAGTAACTGTCTCAAGGTGATTGGACAGGGAGGTTGATTTTATAAGATGGAGAACTCCAGCAAATAGTAAAGCAATAGTCATTGATTTCAGTCAGATTGGCTTGTTCCTGATCAGTCTGTCTTTTGATGCAATGCTTGTCGTCACATTGACCTAGCTAACTATTGCACGAGGTCAACTTGTCCCCTTCCAACCCTCATTAGACAAGTAAACACTGCATTGTATTAGCTCCAGCTACAGATTGAGAAAAGCTATGTATCATTTAGTATTTCATAGACTTAAGTGTATTCCTAATTTAATGGTGCAAATATTAATGTGCATACAGTACAGTTCAGATTTTAAAGCTGATATTTTTATATCTCTAAATTGTAAAACCTTTGTTAAACGGAAGTGCTAGATTTGTTAGGGGACCAAAAACAGCATTTATAAATGAAATAATTTCTTATATGTTAGTCAGGGTTTATAAATTTAGATGGTCAAATTTACATTGCCTAGTTATTAAAAATTCACATTTTTTAAAATTTTCAATATTAAAAAGGCTTTGTTTGCATGGTGGAACTATAGAAATACTCTTTAATATGGCTGTTTTAATCTTAAAAATGTTATTTAGGGGTCAAGCAATGCAAACTGTACAAGTGTAAAAACAAGCATAAAACACCTAACATACCCCTGAAATATACAGTAAAAACAAGTAGAAGTTGTTTTTTCACCTCCCTTTGAGGGCGGCAGGAGAGTGCCTTCATCTCGTGGGAAGAGATTGGAACTGCAAGGATCTGCTTTTGTGGCAGAGGACTTTGTGCCTTTATTTACTATTTGAAAAGAGGTTATTCCTTTTTATCCCTCCCAGCTAATTTGTTGGCCTTTAACCATGACTTTGAAAACTGAGTCTTCTAATTATGTTTTTCTTTCAAAATCTTTAAACGAGAGGATGCTGTGCCACTGAGTACTTCCAGTTAATATGAGGTTCTAGTTCAAGGGAAAATTATGTTAGACTTGAACTAACGAGCTGATACTTGGATATATGCCATTCTTGCGTGTATGTCTCGGTTCTAACTACAGGTCTCAATGTCATCCAGGACCTTTAGGGAGACATTTAATAAATGTTAATAAAAAACAAACAAAAAAGGGGGTTAGGACAAGATGAGAACATGGGCTGGGCTCTTGGATGGACAGGAGCAGTTAGGGTGGAGAAAGATGCCCCAGTCTCTCCCACGTTCCCTCCTCTCAGACTCTCCTTCCCTTGGCAGAGGAGATGACCAACAGGCAAGAGCAAGGCGGTCAAGCAGTTCTACTCAGGACTGAAATGGGAGTGAGGAACCCAAGCCCAGGGTTTCTCAGTTGAAAAATCCTTGAAAAAGCCTAATGTCTGTGTTTCAGACTGTCAGCTTGTAAGGAAAAGATAGTGCACTTGATAATATGTAGTAAGAGCCTTAAATAGGCTTTTAAATTCTGATCTAACCACATCTATAAACTATGTGACCCTAAGAATAGTTATGAATATTATTAAGAAAAAGGGTAAGATAAAAATTATATAGAAAGTATTTCCCTCCTTATCTACAGTTTTTCTTTCCAAGGTTTTGGTTACTTGTAGTCAACCATGGTCCAAAAATAGGTGACTACAGTACCATAAGACATTCTGAAAAAGAGAGAGAGAGAGATCACATTCACATCACTTTTATTACAATACATTGTTACTGTTTTATTTTATTAATATTATTGTTGTTAATCTCTTACTGAGCCTAATATATATATTAAACTTTACCCTAGGCATGTATGTATAGGAAAAACATAGCATATATATAGAGTTCTGTATTGCCCATGGTTTCAGACTCCCACTGGGGGTCTTGTAACATATCCCTCAAGAATAAAGAGGAGCTACAGTACAGTATCATTCTAATCATGTTTAAAATGCTTAATAAAAAGACTAGAAAGGAAATATCAAAACGTTAAAATAGTTTCTTCCTCATTTAATACTTATAAAATGGGCTAAATTTAAAAGAAAAATATATGCACTAAGATGTTCTTTGCAGTATTTGAACAGCAAACAACTAGAAGCAAGTTAAATGTCCAACATAATGAAAAGGGATAAATAAATTATGGCTTGATGATGTGATAGATTGTAAAGCAATCATCAGAAGTGACAGTTGGCCGGGCATGGTGGCTCACACTTGTAATCCCAGCACTTTGGGAAGCCAAGGCAGGAGGATTGAGACCAGGAGTTTGAGACCAGCCTGGGCAACATAGCAAGATCCCATCTCCACAAAAATTTTTTTAAAAAATTAGCCAGACACGGTGGTGCATGTCTATAGTCCTAGCTACTCGGGAGGCTGAGGCAGGCAGATCCCTTGAGCACGGGAGTTCAAGGTTGCAGTGAGCTATGATAATACCACTGCACTCCAGCCTGGAGGACAGAATCTGTTGCCCTGTCTCAAAAAAAAAAAAAAAAGAGAGTGACAGTTTAAAAGTATTTTTATCAAGACCTTGGCTCCTACATACACCCAGCTGCTCCTAGAGGCAAGGCCCAGACATCTTTCCAAAATGCTGATGAGAGGCAAGGTCACAGAAGGCAAAATTTATCCACCTCGACTGGGGTTTCCTGGAAAATCTCAGTTACGAGTTAAGGTCCTAGCTTTCCTCTTTCAGAGAATTTATTCCACTGTGTTAGGGATTAACTAGGAATCCAGGAACCCCACAGATTAAATGGGGCTTAAGCAGATTTAAACAGAAAGCAGTTCTGTTTAAATCTCACCTTCTGCCTGCTTACACCCAGCACCTTGCATGTCCTAGATGGTGAGTATCCAGTAGGTAGAGATGTGACCAATTCCTCTCCGTATCCCAGAGGAGGACAGCATTATTGTTTTCACTGTTATTAATCATGATTTTGTCAGCAGCTGCCCCTCGTTCTGCACCAGGGCAGGGCCCAGCACCAGACTCTTAACACCTGAGGTCAGCAAGCTGCCACCCACAGGCCAAAGCCAGCCCACCATCTGTTTTGTCAGTAAGGTTTTACTGGAACACACACACACACACACACACACACACACACAGAGTATTTTTGTGACTATGAGAATAGTAATGATACATTATTAAGGAAAAAAGTGGGATAAAAATTATACCTACATTGCGATTCCAATCATGTTTAAAATGCTTAATAAAAAGAAGAGAATATATCAAAATGTGAAGGTAGCTTCTCCTTCATCTAATACAATAATCCTGCTATAATTATGTCCGTTCCACAGATGAAGAAGCAGAGTGATTGCGTCTGGAGAGTGGAATTATGGGTGGTTTATTCCAATTCTTCTTCTATATTTTTCTATAATCCTACCCCTTTTTCTTATCCCAGGATATAGGAGGCAGAGCCCTGAAGGCAAAATTCAAAGAAGGTCCCTGAGGCCCGAATAAATCTCCCCTGCACAAGGACACAGCGCTGCCATCTGTCGTGGACATTAGTCCTCCGGGGAACTAAGGATACAGGTGGCCATTGGGCCTCCCTGAGAGGCTGGTCCCTTAAAAGCTTGGAAAGACCATCCTGTGGGTACAGCTATCTACAAAATTTTATTAAAGTAAATTAAATTTTAAGAATCTAAGCCATCCCAGATCCAAGACCACAGGGCTATGACCGCCTCATAGGGAAATTTGGAACTTTCCTGGTGCTGTCTCAGACCCCCAGTTTCCATTTGTGCCTTATCCGCTCTCGGGTTCAGTATTTCTTTGTAAACCAGAGAACTCAGCTTCTCTCTAAGTTAACTGATCTGATAGCTCCTTATGTCCACAGCCCACCCGGAGCCTGTCTGCGCCGGCTGGTGGCCCAGCTGTTGGCTCCCACCACGCTCCTGACTCCCTGGCCCCTGCCCCTGCTAGCCGCCCCCAGCCACCTCCCAGATGGGAGCTCCCACCCAGCCAGCACCGCCGCCCCTGCTCTCAGTCCTGTCCTCAGCACACGTACAGCACAATATTTTGTCGGGGAAGGTGGTAATCCAGAGGAGGTAGTCAGATTTTATTTCTGGTAACGGCATCAGTAGGAGTTTGAGTTGGTCCAGGCTACAGTTAATAGCACAGAAACTAGCTCAGACAATTCAAGGGCTTTCTATTTTCTGTTGTTTCTGTGTCCGTGCACTGGCTGCCTCCTCCCTTTTCCTACCAAGCTTTGCTGTTACCGTTAAATTTTGTCTCAAGTGGAAGCTCTCCGATTCTGAACAGAGTTAGATCTATCAACTGTACCTCACATACCTCAACTGTCAATGGTGCTTTAATATAGCTTGGGTGCTTGGGTAATAAACAGAGGAAAATGTCTCCAGCAGCATTGCCCGCTCCCTGCCCTGCGGGGCTTTAAACTTTACCTCCATCATCTTACATGCAAATTCAGCCTACCCTTTAGGCTCTAGGGCAAATTTCATTCCCAAATAATTTGCAGCATTCAGGCCTCTGCATCCCTAGTTCTATGGCTAGTTCCACTCTGAACCAGCTAATGAAATGGAATGGATTGTAACAAAGCCCCTGCCTTGAAACCCCAGGCAACCTTGATCCCCTGCCTGGGTTCCCAATGCCAGGCCAGCCTGGCATCCCAGGGACATGAAGACAGAAGGGCCTGGACCTTCTCCGTCACTGTCACAGGAACTGCAGTTGGTGCTGTTGTTGTAAAGTGAGCAGAGGTGAAAGGACCCAGCCTCGGGTCTTCACTCTTCCCTGGCCCAAGCCAGAGTGGGTGGACCTTGGATGGTAACCGAGGAGTGTCAACCAGACTTAAGGGGAAAGGAAGCCTGAGAAGCTGATCACAAGCCCATCAGCTGCTGAGCCTCTGCCCTATCTCCTGCCAGGCTCTGAGATGGCTCCTAAGTCAGACTGGACTTAGACAACATATGTGTGAATATAGTCAGGACGGATGGGGTCAGATGAGGAAACTGGCCTCAGTTTCCTCAATTGTATAATGACAAGATTGTATCCGGTGATCTCCAATTTTATTTCTGGTTCTATGAACTCACCAGAAAGCCTTAGCCAATGCTATAATCAGACAGAATAAATAATATTATAATAATATTATTTAAAGGTATGACTTATGAGAAACAGAAAATAATTGTGAAAGTGCTCTGTGAAGCAGTAAAGCCTTATGTTTATGAGATTTATTATTGTTATTAATTATCATAATTCTCATGCTCTCTCCTGGGCTCTGTTAACCATTATGCTCTGTTAGTTAATGCCACTATTACTGTCACTTACATCTTGCAGCCCTACTGTTCCCTTACAGTGTCACAATCAGTGTTTCACCTACCACCGTCTCAGTCACGGTCAACTTTAGCACCCTGTTTTAAAATGTAGGTAAGTATTGTGAGGCCAACAGAAGAAGAGATGAATGCCATTAAAAAGATAGTTTGTTACTCACAGTTCCCAAGAGAAAGGGCCACACCATGCCATACAGGGCCACACAGGGAAGCATAAGGGTTGGTCAGGAGTCAGAGGAACCAAGGGGAAAATGTGGGCAAGAGCCTTTATTGTGATTTTCACAGGAAGGAATGACAAGGCAGGGTAAACAGCCTTAGGATTGGCTAGTTTGAATAATTTCAATGGGCTCTGGAGGACAGAGGCCAGTCCCTAGCTGCCTGTTACCTAGCCCTGGGGCACTTAGAGCAGGGGGTTAGTGGCCCAAGTGTGAGAGCACCTTGAGAGTCTCATAAGGCAGATGGTTGGGGTACGGTGTTTGGATTGGTTGGTTTGCACATGAAAGGCTTGCTCCTGGGCAAGTTGTTTGTTATCTCTAAGAATTAGCTCACACCCAGTATAGGCAGTTCCTTCCAATGTCAGCAAGGCCTCAAACTGTCAAAGCATCAGAATAAAAAGATACGCTTACTACACACCTCCGACTAAGTATTTTTCCTAACTATCTCAGTTAACCTGTTTGAAAATAAGTTCACAGTTAAGAGAGGTCTTTCTTTCTCTGCCCCTCATTTATTCATTCAACAAGCATCTATTAAGCATCTTCTATGTGCTGGGCACTATGTTAAGCCCTGGGATACAAAAAAGGAACACAGTCCTTTTATTTAAGCCAGGAATGTCATAAATGACCTAGTGCATATGATTGTTCACTCATAACATAATGAAACAAGTTATAATGCCTGTGATAAATGTTATGATAGTAGGAAGCCTGGACTGTTCCATAACAGGAGAGGCACCAGATAGCCTAAAAGAGATCAGATTCCTCAATGCCATCACCTCTACCCTACCCTAACCTCATAGTGCAGGCTCAGGAACAAAGCCTGTGGCAAAACAGCAAAATTCTCCTCACTTCTCCCAACAGATTATCCAATAAAGTCCATGGAATAAAATGGTTATCCCTTTCCATTTCTGGGAACTAATCATAAGAAAATCATACAATAGAAGCAAAAAACTATATACAGAAAGATGACCCTTGCAGAATTATCAAAATAGAGGGAAAAACCCAACTAGAGGTAATGTAAGTATCTAAAACCAATGGCGTAGTTGAACAAAGGATAATATATCTACTAAATGACATTCTGAAGCAAACAGAACTCTATACTGGTTTAAAAAGAACACCAGCCCTGGAGTCAGACTTTCTAGCTTCAACTCTTTGGGCAAACTAGTTAATGATTCTGAGTCTCAGTTTTCCCATTTGTAAAATGGGGGCAGCTAATAGTAGTTACTACCTCACAGTGTTGTGTGGAGATTAAATAAGTAATGCAGGTAAGGCACTTAACAAGCACCTACAGTAGTGCTCAGTAAATGTTGGCCATTACTCATATCATTATTAATGTGAAGTCAAGAAAAAGGTTATTTGGGCAGACCTAATAAAACATGGAAAATGTTCCTTATACAATCTTAAGTGAAAAATTTATACAAAATAGTATATAAACAAATTCTGAGCCTATAAAAAATATATATGAAATATTTAAATAGTTGGAGAACATAATGTCATTATAAATAATATTTAATGAAAGATTTAGTTTAATCTTATTGCAAATTTCTCTTTAATAAAAAAGGAAAGGGGAGAATGTAAAAATCAAATTAAACATAAAAATGTAAGGGAACACCAGAAGTAAAGGTATACTAAGAAATTTGGAAAACATCAAAAGTAAATTTGTTCTAGGATTCATGTCTATGGAGGTGATGAACCTAAATCTTCAATCTGGAGAAAGACATCTTTTCTTAGTATACAAAACTACTTTATCTCAGTATTTGGTAATAACAGGCTGACGGAAGCTAGTTCCAAGCTTCAGATCAATGATGCCGTTGGGACTGGGAAGAGGCAGCAGATCAAGACAGATCAGAGAGAAGGGAATAGAAAGCCTCATGATAGATACTGACATGTGAGTTTATTCTGTATGTGTAGTACTAACTTAGATAAGCAAAAGTATATATAAATAGATATAAATATACTATAAATATAGATATAAAGGAATAAAGGGTCATAAAAATACTGCTAAACAGTAGCTATCTCTAGGTCAGAAGAGCACAGATGATATCCAATTTCTTCCTTATCCTTTTGAAATTTTTCTACAGCCAGTGGGTAATATTTTTAAATTTGAGGGAAGGGAACTTTAAAAACTCTTTATTTCTTCTTTTTAAGGCAAGGGATAATTAATGAAAAGATAACAAGGAGCCCACACATGCCAGCAATGTCATAAGTGACCTAGTGCATGTGATTGTTTACTCTAAAAAGTCCCTGAGTTGGGAGCTAAAAATAGAAAGCTGGGGCAGAATTTGGGGAGGCAAAGTGTCCCCACCAGAAGTGCTCTGAGCAGGACAAACGTCAGTTAAGCACAAGAGTGGGCTGCTCTGGAGGGTGGGAGGGTTGGCTCAGGGCTCTCCTGAGGAGTAGGGGCTGTGAGGGGAGAGGTGCTCACCCAGGGACTCAGCGTGGAAAGCCTCTGGGGACTGTGTTACTTAAGGAGTTTGAGAATTGCTATAAACAGGGTTGGGGCTGGGCACCGTGGCTCACACCTGTAATCCCAGCACTTTGGGAGGCTGAGGCTGGAGGATCGCTTGAGCCCAGGAGTTCAAGGTTACAATGAGCTCTGATCACACTGCTGCACTCCAGAGTGAGACCTCATCTCTAAAAAAACAAAACAAAACAAAACAGGCTCTGGGTAGGAACTGGGTTCAGTCTGATCCCAAAATAATCGGCTGTGTCCACAGCATATCTCTTTAGCCTATAACATTGACTTTTCACTCCCAGAACTAGAAACTGGTTTCTGGTCATTCGTAGCCTCTGATGGTCCACACAATACCTTCCCAAACAATTCTATGTGCCCCCAGGTGTGTCCTGATTTGGGTGCTTCTTTTCCACTGAAGCCCCTTCAATCAAAAAATATCCAGTACTTCCTAAACTAGACAGGCCTTTGGAAATAGTTTAGCCGAACACCCTCATGGGTGCAGGGCACAGTGCTCCTTTAAGAAATGAGGAAACTGAGTCCCAAGGGATTTAGGTGATTTGTCCAGGTGGCTGAGTAAGTTATGACAGGGCACCCCAGGACCACTCTCTTTTTCTGTGTATTTTTTTCCATTACCCCATGATGTTCTCTGTTAAAGAATCTTCCTTTGCTAGGATTAGTCAATGCAGTGTTAAATCTTTTTACAATAGTACTTATCATTACATCTTGACAGAATAATACTCACTATTGTGTCTTGACTGAACAATACTTACCATTTATCGAGGATTATATGCTCTTTTTTATAAGCTACTTAATTCTCTTAATAAAAAGGTATTACTAGATTCTATTTTTAGACAAAGAAGTCAAGCATCAAAGCAGTTAAATAAACTACGCAACATCACCCTGTTAGTGGTACCAGACCCAGAATCCGAACCCAGTCAAACTGAATCCAAGTTACACTCTTGACTCACTATAAAGATACATTGATGGGGCTGGCCTTGGAAGAGCTGATTCTTCACTAGAGTAAACTCAGCATTCCTTAAAGTGTCTCTCTTTAATTTCTTTTTAATTGATTGTGAAAGTGTCTTTTCTCCAATTAAAATGGTAAAAGTTAAGCATCTAGACATTATATTAGAATTAAATTCCTAAACTGTATTAATTCTAGACACCCCAATAAAGTTACCAGGAAAAGAATTTTTACCCTGGATTTGTTTTTATTTCACTGAGTTTGCAAAATATTACTATAATGCACTATTATAATAGGGTAATACTTTGCAAACACTAATGAAATAAAAACAGACCTAGGGTAAAATTTTTACGAGAACTGGAAAGGAGAAATCTTAGATACTCCTTGTTTGTTTCCATTAATTCGTACTCTTCACAAGTTCTGCATTATAAAATATCAACTCTGGCATTTGAATTAATAAATAAAAAACAAGGTGCCCTCCAACTTTTTACTAGTCTTCAGGACAAAGATCACTCAGAGTTCATCCTGAAAAGCATCTAAATTTAGAGATTTGCTGCTGGAGCACAACTTTCATGTTCCAGTAATAGAACCAGGCAGGCTTTCCAAAGAATGTTAGGCATGTGCTTGCGATGCTGTCACAAGCAGGGTCAAGAGGCTCTGTCCCTGTGTGCTGGTGACCTGGGAGGCCTCACTGTTTTCTAGGCCAGTCTCAGAGTGATCTGGGGTTGGAAGCAAAGGAGATCGTGCAATAGTGAACATAGGTACTTATTTTGATCATCTTAGTCAGGCAAGTATTTTTTAAAATATTTTTTTAAATATTGAGATAGTACAAATATGCACATATATATATTAATGTCAAAAGTTTACTGAAAGATACATAGATCTCCTCAATCCCTGACTCCTCATCCTTTGATCTGCAACCCAGAGGCAATCATGGTTTAAGCTCAGCTATGTGGCCTTTGAGTGTGGATATTTTAAGAGCAGAGGCAGACTGCTTTTCTACATTTGGTTGGCAATCTCTCTTTAGAGGACAGGAACCTGGTTGGGTGTTCAGAAAAGCTAGCTTTGGCTTCTGGGTTTCTAAATCACTTCATTTATTCAGGCTCGTTTTTCAAATCTATACAATAAAGGTTATACATTCTTTTAATCTTCAACTTATTTCCTTCTTTACATCTCTTGTGTATATTTATATATCTTATTTAATCCTCACAATTCTATGAGATAGGTGTTTTATTCCCATTTTACAGATGAGAAAACTGAGTATGAGAAAGATTTAGTAATTTATTCAAGGCTATATAGCCACTATATAGCAAAGCAAAATTTTGATCCCAGACCCTTCAACTCGAAAGCCCCAGGTTTTGAAATTCTGAGGTTTTAAGTCTTTATAGGGAGACAGAGGATATGACTATCAAAATTGCTGAGCTTATGGAAGAGAATGAAAAATTATGCCGCACAAATTAGGGTGGTCCCTGGACTATGAGTGTGTGAAAACTGCTCTAAGATCTGCATTACAGCTTTTGGGAGGTTGCATTATTCCGAAAGGATGCTTCAGATGGAGCTTCCAATGAGCACAGCATCAGATGAGACAGCTAAACTAAGAATTCTTGGGTTGGAGATTGTTATTCAAGCCCTAACAGACACAATTTCTTCAGAAACTGGATGGAGTTTCCAGAGCAGGAGAGGAGGTCTGCTGCAGATATCCTTGCATAAGTCCAGCCCCTTCCCTTCATACCTACTGTGGGTTCCTAGGAGGGATGCTCATTGGGCAAGCAAAGAGACCACAGGTGGATGAAACACACTCGCAGAAACTGCAGGCATTTGGAAGGAGAGCAGTGCCAGGCACAGCAGAGACAAATCAAGTTGGAGTTAGTACATGCCTCTTAAGTGTCATGGGGGTGGGAGGAGCCTTGGAGGCAAGAAACTGGAGATAAAGTCGCAGCCTGCCAGGGCCAGCAGCAGGAACTCTATATGGAGATGAAATCAGATGTCCTTGGGGCAGAGGAATAAAGAATGTAGCTGGGCCTGGCGCCTCAGTGGAGGTAGACGCAGGGAAGCCTTGGCCCTCTGAAGTCAGAACCCAGGGCTCATGGTGGTGACCAGTCACCCTTATCTGTATCTAGTGTTGCAGGTTTGGCCTCAAACGAGATCCTGAGGCCACCGAGGCACCAACCATTTGACACCTCACCATTTCAACCTATGAAGGACAGTTTCAGGAACAAACCACAGATGGCCACCCTCCCCTCTTCCCCCAGATGGAAAGGCCCCTCAGAGGCCTTCAGTTGTGAGGAAGCACACCTGTGGCAGACTGCATCCGTGAGGGGAAAAGCTCAGTGAGGCACTGGGGAGCCTGCCTTCTACACAGCAGAAAACTGCCCTCTTTCCCCAGATCTCAGAATGGAAAAATGTCCAGCTACATCTTTCCTTGCTGAAATCTAATGCTGATATATCTGATCCCAAGCTTTGCCCAGCCTAGTGGGGCCTACGATTGGCTGGGCTGGGGTGGGAGTGGGGCCCCAGAGGGGCAATTCAAATCTTTCCTGGTATCTAAATGGCCAGGGAGAGCCAGACCTCTGCTACCAAAAGAGCTATGGAGATGAATCACCTCTTACTTCACCAGAAAAGGAGGGAGGGAGCAGCCCACAAGACTGGAGAGGGTCAGGTGAACTGTGTTTACTCTTCCCTTCACTCAACACTCAGGGCAGGGGTACTGTGGAGCACACTTGCTGAGATGTGAAACGTCTGTGGCAGGAAATGGGGTGGGAGTGGGGTGGGCAGAGATAATTTGTTATTTATGACATTCTCTGTCTTCTGGAGAGTGGAACTGTCTTGTTTGAAAGGTGATGAGTATGAAAATGCAAAATGCTGAAAAAGAGATGGGAGGAGAGAGTGTGTTTGGAAGGAAAGTGGCAGAGACCGCAGGAAGGGAGGAAACCCAAGCATGTGGCTGGAGAGAGGCCCAGAGGGAGGTCTTCAGAGGGGAAAAGCAAAGCGGCTAAGGTGAGGGAGCAGAGGCATTTAAAGAAGATTGCTATGGAGTTTTGCAGGGTGAGATGCCATGTCATCCTCTCTTCATGAAACCATCAGTAAAGTCTCCATTCACCAGTGCTCTTTAGCTGGGATTTGTTATAGAAGAGGAGCTCAAAGTACTGGGCCTGGAGCTCATCAAAGGAGGTGTCAAGTGTAAGCAGAGTGGAGTGTCACATCCTAAAGTACTGGAAAGCGTGCATGGCTTCGCAGTAGGTGGGGGAGAGAGGGGAGAACCAGAGACCTCCCCACAGAAGAGGGGGCACCAGAGATGGGTCTTAAAAGATGACCAACATTTCTACTACAATTAGGGACAGGGCAGATTCCAAGTGCTAGAGGCCAAGAGGGGAGGCAGGGAGGTCTGAATGTATTTGGTGTGTCCAGGGAGGCGTCCTCATCACTGTTTGCATGGAGAAGAGGGCAGGCTGGAGGGGGAAAAATAGAATGGCTGGTGAAACTATGGATGGTTGGCCACCTTCAAACCTAAAGTGTCATAGGTACACAGAGAGCAGAACAAAGACTGCTGTGTGGAATTTGCAAGAAGATACACTATGGCACAATATGCTAAATTCCTGAAAGGAGAGGAAATAGGTCTGAAGACCCTCTGGCTACCCCGACTCCAAGTATTTGCCTCCTTCAAACGACTAGGCAGACCTGGATTGTAAACACTGCACAAAATAAATTACATTATGGCTTAATCTCACTCAAGCAGATTCGTCTTGGACTTGACAGCTGTCTCTATCCCAGCCCCAGCTGAGGAAAAGGCTGCTACTCAGCCATCATTACTGACTTGCGGAGTAGGCATAACTCTCAGGGCCCTCCGCCAATGCCAAAACCACCCATATTTAGGCTGCCTGAAGAGCCCCCACAACCTCTAGTCGGCCTCTGCCTGTGTGATGGGGCTGCCTGTTTCCAAGGTTGCCTGCCTGTGGGTCTCTTCCCTCCCCTCCTCTCTCAGAGTTGTGACTGATCACTCTGCACCTACCTCCTCCAAGAGTCTGAGGACCTCATCATGCAAGCAAGTCCCAGGTGGATCCCAGGGAGTCTAGTGGCACTGTTTTTCTCTCTCAGGTCCCCTAACTTCAAAAAGTAGAGATCATATCATTAGTCAACAGATACTTACTGAGCAACTACTAGGTACACTGACAAAATAAGCAAGATGACCCCTGACCTCAGAGATCTCAGAGAGTACTCAGTTGGGAAAGGCACATAAATAAACCTGCACAATTAGTGTGATAACTTCTGGGAAAGAGGTAAGGCAATGGGGTAGAAGGAGAGTTCCCCAGGAAAGAGGACTCATGGGCTGCCTCCTAGAAGGAAGAGCAGGAGCTAGCCTAGCAAATGGGGTGAAGGGAAGGCGGGGGCATAATAGGCAAAGAGAGCAGGCTACAGATGGGAACCACGTGGAAAGAGAGAGAGGAAGAGTCCTTTGGGCAATTGTGGGTAGTTCGTTGAGGCTGTGTTCAGGTGTCAGAGGTAGGCCCTAGAGTGCATCACGAAGGACTTTGTATGCACTGCCGGGGAGACTGGACTTGACAAAGGCAGTGACGACCCACTGAGTGCTTTTAGTTGCCTACTTTTCACCCCCCAGGGCACTGACACAGCTTGGTGCTATGTACCTGCACACATCCCCAGACACTCCTCCCTGAGTCATTGTAAAGTAAAAGTCACAAGGGCACGCCCCAACCTGGCTTGAACCCCAAGCACACCCTTATTCTGTCTCTTACATCATCAAATTTGCCCAGTGTAAATGCACAAAGAACCCTGAGGTATCAGGTCAAGATCTTCCTATAACCATCAAATACCTATTTGGGAGGACTTA
This sequence comes from Avahi laniger, assembly GCA_963575035.1. Lineage (NCBI taxonomy): Eukaryota > Metazoa > Chordata > Mammalia > Primates > Indriidae > Avahi > Avahi laniger. Next base: position 24,740 of record CAUYSK010042544.1, on the reverse strand, counting down.
TAACCTTTGGGCTATATCATATGGAAGAAATATATGCATAAATGTAAACAAGTAGTGAACAAGCTGAAGCGTGACGACATCCAAGTCAGGTGTGACTATTTAAAACTGCAAGGATCAAGTTCCAAAGTCCAGAAGTTCTATCTTAAGCCATGAGGAATAACAAAACTGAAGAGGTTTAATCAATGAGCCTGGGGCGCTCGTAAGTACAGGAGCTGCTAAGGGAAGACCACATTAACCCACTCGGTGATTACCCCTGAGGAATGGAAATAATTAAGTACACCCCCCCTAAAGAAATATAAAATCAGTATAAGAATGGCATTTTACTTCACAGCAATATTGGAATTCTAGACATTAAAGCAATGTCTTCAAAATCCTGAATAAAAATAATTTATAATCTAGAATTGTATATCTAGCTAACATTATCATCCAAAGGTAAATAGAATGATGACAGTTTTAGACATGAAAAGTTAAAAAAGATTTACTCCCATGGACTTTTTCTTAGGGAGCTGCTTATGAAGAATGTGCTTCACCAAAATACAAGACAACACTAGATATCACAGAAGAAAACTCTAGAATGTTGGAGACAGGAAGTCCCAAGACAATAGCTATGCAACAATCCTAAAGGGAAGCTTCCCAAAAAGGAACTGGGGACCAAATGGCTCTAAGATGAAAAAAATATACATCTACATCTACTGATATAGACATACATATTTACACACACACATATACACATATATATGATGGATTATCTAATGGGTTTGATTGTGTGAAGACTATATTGAAAGCATTTTATCATTCTTTTAGAGAAACTCAGAGGAAATGTGACAGATACATAATAAAACAAGCAAACAAAAACAAGGACTATGACTAACTTCAGGGAAAACAAAAAACCATACAGGTAAGGAAATTGTATACTAATTGACTCAATGATGACTAATAAATACAGTTTCACAAGCATAAACATTAAGTAATGATTTAGCTAGACTATATAATAATATTGGAAGGATGAGAAACAGGGATGACAGCTTCCTTTATAGGAAATAACCATACATTATTTGGAAATACAGATGTAAGTACCAGAAGAAACAGCTCAAATAGTTGAAAGTTGTTGTTACCTCTGGAGAATCAGGAATGAGGACGGGCAGGAAATGGGACTACTGTTTCACTATTAGCCTTGTAATACTAAACTTTTGTAAATAAACTTTGTAGAAAGTTAATTGTGTACTTATATAATATTTTAATGTAAATAAACTTATTTTTAAAAACCCTGTGTGAACTCTAGCTTCATCATTTAATAACTGAGTGACCAGGGCAACTCCATCCTCTCTGTGGCTTAGTTTCCTGTAAAATGGGATAACACCTATCTTGCTGGGTTATTGTGAAGGGCCTAGTAGCGAGCCTGGAGCTTAATAGGTAATCAATAAATAGCAGGCATTTTCATTTTTAAAAGAGATCAAAAAGAGGCCTAAAAAGGATGTTTAGGCCAGGCGCGGTGGCTCACACCTGTAATCCTAGCACTCTGGGAGGCCGAGGCAGGAGGATTGTTTGAGCTCAGGAGTTCAAAACCAGCCTGAGCAAGAGCAAGACCCCGTCTCTACTGAAAAATAGAAAGAAATTAATAGGACAATTAAAAAATATATAGAAAAAATTAGTGGGGCATGGTGGCGCATGCCTGTAGTCCCTGCTACTAGGGAGGCTGAAGCAGGAGGATTGCTTGAGCCCAGGAGTTTGAGGTTGCTGTGAGCTGGGCTGATGCCACGGCACTCTAGCCCCAGCAAGAGTGAGACTCTGCCTCAAAAAAAAAAAAAAAAGAAAAGAAAAAAGCATGTTTAAAAGACCTGGATACAGGCCTTCCATATTATTTCCACCTCCAATCACTGGAATACACTCCCTTATTTAATAGAGGCATGACTGTATTCATGACGTGTAAAAGAGAAAACGTTCTATTATTAATTTTGGTAACAGAAACCAAAAACTAGTGAAATGGTTACAAGATCAGGAGGTATACACAACCTTGAAAAAATACTTTCAGGAAGAAAACAACAAAATAATGTCCTTTAGAGAATCTATCTGTCTTGGAAAATAGGAATTTGCGACAACTTCGTTTGATTTGTGTGTACGTTTAACACCAAAAGGATTTAATACTAGGATTTGATGCCAGTGACATTAACAGATTTACAGAAAAAGAAAAAAGAAAGGTGGTTTTCCTTGCGTCTTCCATGGACCAGGGGGCTAGTCGCTTCCACCCCTGAGGCCCTCAGATTTCCCCATTGTATATCAGAAGGTCAAATAAAAAGATCTCTAAGCCTTGTGCCAAGCTCTAAGGTTCTGTGAATTTCTGATCATGGGTTTTCGCCTTGGGATGTGGTGGGGGTCTTTGAGGGCAATAAACATAGGAGTCCGGTTTCTCATTAGGCTCCTTACACAGGATACAGTTCCTTAACCTGTCTATACCTAAAACCTAGTGTTTCCAGCCAGCTGCCCTTGAATTGGGTCTTGCCCCGCTCGGCCCCTGACACCCGCCCTTCAGCGAGAACCCCAGGTAGCCCCGGAGGCCACCCGGGGAGTGGTAACTACATCTCCCAGGGTGCCCCGGGGCGGGGGACGCCCACCCGGATTGGTCAGGCGTCGGTGACGCTCAGTGTTTTGGCCCGGACGGTCACATGTTTCCTTTGTTGTGAGCTGCTGCAAAAACTGGTGGCTGGAGGACAAGCCGGCGCTGGAGAGTGCGCTGCGCCGCCGGCCGCTGAGGGACCGCGGGGCCCGCCGCTGCTGGCCGTTTCCAGCCTTTGCTGAGAGGTACACGGGGATGGTAGCTCTGGGACCGGTCGAAAGACGAGGAACCGGCTGGAGCCTGAAACCTCCGGGGCGGAGGGGCGGCCGAGGTCCTGTCCACGGGGGTGTCTGCGGGAGGGAAGCCAGCGGCGGCCGGCCAGACAGGGAGTCCGAAGAGAAACTGGAGCTGGGGCTGCAGGGCCCTTTTCTGAGGCGAGGGGTTTCCAGGGCTCACCTGGGGGTCTTCAACCCCGACTCAGTAGCGACAGTCCTGAGGGAAGGCACCACCGCCTCCTGACACTACTGCCCCGGAACCGTGGCGCGGCTGGTGCGGCCTGCCGAGGGCGGGGTGGAAGGGGTGGCCGCCGGGGCTGGGGGTAACAGCAGTCGCGGTTATCTCGCCGCCTCGTGGCCAGGGGCAGCTGGGGGACGAGGCCGAGGAGACGGCCCTGCTTATTGCCGATAGGCTTCGAACGGGGCGCTGCTTTTTATGTTAGGAAGCACCGAGAGTGTGACGGTCTCAAATCCAGCCTTCGCGTTTGGTGGGGCGACCGTTGGTCCCGTCGGGAAGGACTGACGGGATCATGGTGGGGTCTGAGGAGCGCGGGCCAGAGAAGCCCCATTAAAGGGATTGCGAAATGTGCTCGGCACTGTCACCTGACCGTTACCCCCGCCCCCCGCGAGCCTTTGTTTACTGCGATCGCGACACCCGGCCTGTGGCGGCCGTCCCCGGGGAGGCGCGGCGGGCGGGGGAGCGGGCGTTCAGCAGGCCTAGTCCCCGCCTAACCTCTCCACCTTCCTACCACTCCAGGACTTGGTTTCTTAATTTAGTTCCTAACGTGTCCACCCCCAAGTTCTGGACACCCCCGGGAAAGATTGTTAACGTGGCCGGGATTGGGCGCCTGCGGCAACTTGCGGGCGGGACCGACGGGCGAGTTCGAGTTTTTATTGGCGGATGTCTTGTCGCTAGGTGGGCCTGCCCCGGCAGTCTTCCCGCCCCTTTGAAGGTGATCTGGAGGACGCGCGGGAGCGCGCGCCCCGGCCGCTAGTGCAGCTGCAGCCCAAGCGGAGCCAGACGGCGCGCGCTCGGGCTGGGCCGCAGGCTGCGGGGAGCGTCCGCGGCCGCCACCGCTAATGCCAGAGTATGTGGGCCGTTCTGGGCACGCAGCGGCCTGCAGCCGCGGTCCGCCATCCGAGTACCGGAAAATTTGCGTCCTTTAAATGGTGTAGCGTTAGCTAACTGGGTGGTGCGAAGGAAGTCCTGCGATTTGTTCTTACCAGTTCTGCAAACAAGGTTTACCATAGCTAAGTATAGACCATAACGCGACATTCTTAGGGAGCCTCACGGTCGCCCCTGAGGGCAGTGACTATTCTCAAATGATTTCAGTAAATTTCAATGATTAATCACTTGCTTTTGTGAGCTGTTCTTTTTTTTTAAAACACGTCCTGGTATTTGCAGTTACGTACTGTTTAGGGCCACCGGGTAAGAGATTGGTTTTTATTAGGTTCGTAAAACATATTTAAAATTTGCCTGTTCTAGGCTACGATTTAAAAGTAGATTTCTCCTTTTTAAAGAAGATAATGTGAGGATACTCTCCTAAAAGTTAAAGATTCTTCTGTACTCTGGCTTAGATGAGTTGTTTTCCTTGTTTGGAGTATTCTAGCTCTCACTCTTTTATGTATTAATCCCCGTGGTAATTCAAAATTTTTGAGAAGCGAATTGCAAAATATGTTGTTTTAAAATTGTTGATTAAGGTGACAGTAATAAAATCTGCAACACCAAACATTTTTAGCCATGGTGTGTCGAAGATGATTTTCCTAATCTCTTGAATTAATAGGGTACTTGGGTTTTATCAGATTTTCTGTAGATGTAGAACGATGGAGCTGCCCTGGGTGAAGCACGAATTGAATACGAACAGTTCTTATTGGTTATGCATTCTTAACATATTTTTAAACTTCAAGTGGTGATGGCTACACCAGAATGAGCAGCTCCTGCAATAGGAGCATTGAAGGCATTTTAAAGTATCTAAATAAGTATAAAATGCAACCCTCTAACGAATCTTTTTAAAAAAATAAAACCATTACTCAATAAAGGCCTGCTTATTCGAACAAAGCCAGCGGCTTAGTTTCTAAACAGGAAGAAGACATAATATTCTGAGTTGGGGCTATTAGCTTTAACTTAAACTCGCCTGGCTTTTGTCCAAGTTGTTAAAACCTTAATGCTTTTTCAATAACTTTTTTTTTAACTTCCTTGTTTTTCTTCCATTTCATTAAAACCCAAAGGTCAAGCCTGTGAAAAATAAATACTCTTTATCAAAGAAGTGACTGCAGTTATTTTTGTATGTAATTTTACCTAGAAATTTGGAACATCTTTTTTCAATTTAGGAATTAACTATATAATGAAAAGTGTAAATTTCATTTACATTTAAATAAAATATCCTCACAAGTATATACGAACGATCCATTTTATATGATTTTATTTCTGTTGTGACTGAAAAAACTAAAGAGTATGTAGCCATTCCACAACTGTTGACATTTTAAAACCCCTGTTCTTTCTTCTGTTAAAAAACACAATAGCTAAACTAACTTTTTTTTAATTGAAGAGTTTGTCACTTTGCCTAAATTCATCACCCAAGAGCTGTATTTTTTCAAAATTTGACACTTCTTAAAGACTATTAAAACTAATAGCTTTAGCTCTTTACTGAGGTTTCTAAAAGTTATTGCTGTAAGTAATTTGAGTCACCACTAAGGTAAATGAAAGTCACTGACTTACAAGTGTTTTTATACATAGAGAAGTCATCTAGAATACTGGATCTTAAATTTGTTCAAGTGAGAGAGCACCTGGTGTCATCCTTGCAGATTTAATTCTAATTTTAAAAAACCCAAGCAATTTTGCTGAAAGAAAACATAACTATATCATAAATCTATAGGTCCTTCAATTTTTAAATAAAATAATGCATTAAATACCTAAAAGAAACTACATATTCTCAGGATAAAATCAAATGACATTAAGTTTATATGTCAGTTCTGGGGAGAAGCATGAGTAGGCTCCATAGGGCAGTTTGATATGCCAGAAGTGGTGTCTGATTTATTATTATTATTATTATTTGTAAGGGTTTGGGGAATATCAGTAGCCAAAAGTTTCAAAGCAAGGGAAAGAAATACTTTGGAAAAATTCAATTTTTTTTTCCTGAGGTTAGGAGAAGATAGTATTCCTTTTTAGTTATAGAACCATATTGTTGTCTGACACATTGTTTAACCTCTCCTAAATTTTTTTATCTCCAGATACCTCTTTTATTTCTCTATTTCATCGATTAAAGTCATATAGTGTATTGCCCGTCTGAGGTTCTAGTAAACATGGAGTAAATCACTAGTTGCTGTAATTCTAGCCAAAGGAACTTGAGCTATTAGGTGGTTTCTGTTATCTTATTGTGGGTAAATAGAGTCTTGGTGGTTCCATTAAGAAATTGGACATGTTGAAAATAGCTTGAAGCCTGGACTTTAAATAATATATTTCTAAAACATGGTTCAGGAACCACTGCTCCACAGTAACATTTTAAAATGAAAATCTAACAGTGTACACTTGTAATATAAAAAAAGTGGTCATCAAATAAATTAAATTTTGAGACAATTGGGGTGAAAATATCTGAAATATATAAAAACTGCTTGGTGTTGCACAGTACCTTGTTAAACATAATTTTCTGGTTATTTTTAAAATAAAGAATTTACCATGTTGCAGTTATTTTTTGGCTTTCCTTTTTTTGAGTTACTATATATGTTTAAAGACAAACTTCTTGGTTAAATTTTCTTGTCTCTGTTGTTTACTCTTCATTCAAGGTTAAATTTGAGAAAATGGAGTAATGTAGAACAGAGCATGTGGCAATTCACTACTGCAAGTGTAGGGGCCATGCTCGTCGGAATGTTCTTGGTTTTCTTTGTTTTCTGTTATTTATTAGTCTTTAGAAGCCCCTCATTAATTCATACCATCTTTAAGGCTGACAGTAACCTCTTTGTATAGGATTTCTACATTCTAAAGGAAAGATAATCTTGTTACACTACAGTTATCCTGTAGATCAATTCTGATATTATACATCTCCTTCAGACTTTGTGCCCTGACTTCTGTCCTTTGCCCTTACCTCTTAGGTAGGTAAGTATTACCTAAAACTCCTGCAGAAAATGCCCAGGTGAATTGCCTTGCCCTTTCTACTCTGTAAGGTATGATTCTAGACTAGATCAGTTATGAGGGGCTCTATTTTCAATTTGCACCTGTGTTTCCTACTAGAGAAACGCTGAGAATTTGAATCTATTTTAGTATCAATCTTGGAGTTCTTGTTTGGTTCTAATCTTAATCAACCTCACAGAGTCTAAAATTGGATCCGAATCCAATTATTTGTGACCCCAAAGCCAGACAAAAACTAGACTTTCTATAAATGTTTCTTGAGTTGACCTGAATGCCTGCATTGGCTTAGGATCTTATTTATCCATTGGGAAGGAACACTTAACTTAGCTAGGGCTAACAATCCCCTAATTTGACCTAGTTGCAATATTCTTCACCAGCAGTACATACAGATTGATTTCTGAAAATAAGGAAACACACAAGATAACATTGACCTCATAGTCATCACACAATCTGGGTGTAGAGATGTGTTTGTGGATACATGTAAAAAAAAAATCAGTCGGTAATTTATACTTGGTTTTGGGATCAACTTCTGAATTTGCCTAAATTTGTTAAGAATTTATGAGTTCTATTTAAAAGATATCTGGGCCAGAAACTAGAACCGCTTGTGTTTAAATGTTACTGCTATTCTGTGCACAGCTCAAAGTTCGGATATTTTCTCTTAAGCATTCCTCTCCTCCCCTTCCACCAAACAAAAGGAATTGCACTGAATTAGCTGGTTTCTATAGGAATTAAGTCTGTAAGGTTCAGCAAAGCAGAAGATATAGACATTTATATATTAAAAGATAAAAATTATTTGACAAGCTTGAATTCTATGTAGAAAATCTAGATAACTAAGGATTTTAAGAAATGAATTTTTTTCCTGAATTACCCAGAATTCTTGGCATTTTTCTCAAATTGATTTCTTTGTTATAGAATACACAGTGACTAAACTGTTTACTTCTGATAATATTGATAGAACAACTCTTAGAATTATTTAATGGCCCAAAACCCAGATGAAACATTGATTTCCAAACCCTCTTCAAATATCCAATGCAGACTTATCGCGGGGTATATATCTTTCATCTCAGTTTCACCATTAGCTTTCTGTTGACATTAATATTTGTTGGCTCTTTTTTCATTCAAATCTTATTGCAGGATAAAATTGTCGAGTAAGGAAGATGATAAGAAAACTGCTCTGTACGTAAACGAGCATAAAATTATTAATTTGCTGTAATGAGGTATTATTCATTAGTGATTATTTATATAAAAGTAAACTTCCAATCAAAAACTAGAATTTACTAAAAACTTTGTTCAACATATTAGTAAATTAATGCCAACTATACATGAACTGATTAGTATCTGATTTATATGTTGTTATTCTCTATTTTAGGTGTGGAAATTAAAACAACACAAATTTTGACTGGGGCTTTGATCAAGCAAATGGTAAAAAGGTATATTTATTTATGCACTATCTAAACATTTTTATTAGAGAATTTAAACTATTTACCTTTCTTTAACCAGGGGTCACTTATGCCAATCAGAGTAATAAGGAATAATTCTATCCTTACAATCATAAAAGAAGGCAGTGTCACAATTTTTTCTATTGCTCAGTATTTACCCACTCTTTTTTCCTCCTTCCTGAGGGCCTCAATCCCTCTTCTGCATTTTTCTCCAGTCTTTGAAATACCAAAACAGGTTATCTCCACTCATTTTTCTGGGACATACGCCAAAAACATGTAATTTTAAATCTACTTAGCAATCAGAAACTAAGTCTACAATAGTAATGAGTTCTACAGTTGGAAATAAATCTTAGTGTATTCCTTAACTAGAAGACTCTTTCTGTTAAGAAAGGTCATTATTTTCAAGGGAGAGTATAGCTCCAGGAATAAATTTCCTGGAGAAATGGGGGAGAAAAATAAGGGGATATGAGCTTTTCCAGACAAATTGTGTAACTTTGGCAGCCAGTTGTTGACATGACAGTCTGATCACACTTATATCCACTAACTCATCTAGATATTATACTAATTTACTCATTATATTTCTTTAGAATGAACATTTTCCTGCTTGTTTTGTCTAGAGATGCCTACTTAGTTGCTTACTTTTTCCTGATGCAATAATTATGCTTTGACATTTACAAAGTGTTTAGAAGGATCCAGTCTGTAATCTTGTGTTCTGTTTGCTTGATTATGTATGAGTTCATTTGTAATCAATCTTGAACCTATATTAGATACTGTACTTTGAGATATTAAATTTTCTTTATATTTTTTAACCATTACTGGTTAAAATAAAATATTTATATAAATTGGGAAAGCAAAAGCGAATAAATTCCATCTAGAATCCCAAAAGATACACTTTGATGTATCCTACATTTCTGAGATGCCCCTATACAAATCATTTATCCTCTCATAAATAGGAAGAGTTTATATTTGGTCCTGTTGTGGAGACTGGCTAATGGGAGAGGTCTCAGAAAATCCATAGAAAGTGAAGCTGTCCAAAAAGCCAAGAGGCAGCAGGTTGGAGCTGCTTGGAGAGATCTGTGAGATAATCTCTTGTGTACAAAGCAGTAAACAAGTATCTTATAGCTTTTGAAGACTTTGTAATACTAGGTGACTTTATAGGTGTTCTAATCCAAGATTTTCAGTATTTCACTGGGTAAAAGTAGTGAAGAGGAAGACCTCCTTTGTCAGTCAACAAATCAAGAAACCAACTATGAGAAAAAGGGACAGAAGATAGCGTAAAAAGACAGGCCCTTAACTCATAAAGTTTAATCACACTTTCATTAGCGCTTAATAATGCTATCCCCCAATTTATCTAACAGATCCTGGATACAGTAAGATCATTAGATTCAGAAAGCAGAATGTATTTTCATATGTATTTTTTCCTACTTGTCCACTTTAGCCGAAGGGAAATTCTTAGTTCTTGCAATATGCTATTTTGTTTTGCAGTCTGAACACTTGCATATTTAAACATTGAGAAAATGAAAACGTATGGAGAAAGAAGACTCAAGAATTTCGTTGTTGTTAATACCAGTAATTAGATCACTCATCAAAGTGTAGTCAAATATTATAGCTTGTGTGAATTTTTTGAACCTGAAATGCAACAAGAATTTAAATTAGATAAGTTGATATGAAGAATAGGTTCTCGATTTGGGAAGCTGACTTGTGGCTAATTCAACCATAATTTGAATTTAGATTAGCGAAGCATTAAGATCAAAATATGAGTTATATTCCATGTCACTGCAGTTTATGTTTATCATAATTAAGATGTTCCCTTTTTTATCACTTGTGATATTATATGTTTTGAACTTTATGTGGTTTTAACAAAAAACTGACATTCAGACACAGTAGTGGTCTGTCTTGCTGTGGGGGATAGATTTCTGTGCATTAGGATTCTGGCTGTAGTCAAATTCTGTGTCTAGCACCATTCTGACTTAACTCTACAGTCAGTAATATGAAACCTAGTTGTATAAAAGGGGAAATGGAAGGTTATTAGTAATTCACAAAGTACGTAGTATCCTTTCAGCTAGGGAACTTAAGGAATACTATTGCAAATTACCCCTAATGTTCTAACTGTGCAAATGCAAATTTTTGTTTATCAATTTTTATTAAAATAAGATAGGGCTCTATACCCTATATGAAATATATTAATTGTGTGATTTTTTGTAGTGTTTACATCAAAATGAAGTTACATAATTTGAATACTGAATTTTTTATATATTGAAAAAAAATTTTTTTTTTTTTTTTTACTTTTAGCCACATAAAGAAGATCCCCAACAGTCATTTCTCAACAATTATATAGTCAACTGATGTAACAATGGTACTAATATTGGGACGCAGACTAAACAGAGAGGATCTTGGGGTGCGTGATTCCCCAGCCACTAAGCGTAAAGTTTTTGAAATGGACCCTAAATCTCTGACAGGTCATGAGTTTTTTGACTTCTCTTCAGGATCATCCCATGCTGAAAACATACTCCAGATATTTAATGAATTCCGAGATAGCCGCTTGTTCACAGATGTTATCATTTGTGTGGAAGGAAAAGAATTTCCTTGCCACAGAGCTGTTCTCTCAGCCTGTAGTAGCTACTTCAGAGCTATGTTTTGTAATGATCACAGGGAAAGCCGAGAAATGTTGGTTGAGATCAATGGTATTTTAGCTGAAGCTATGGAATGTTTTTTGCAGTATGTTTATACTGGAAAGGTGAAGATCACTACAGAGAATGTACAATATCTCTTTGAAACATCAAGCCTCTTTCAGATTAGTGTTCTCCGTGATGCATGTGCCAAGTTCTTGGAGGAGCAACTTGATCCTTGTAATTGCTTAGGAATCCAGCGCTTTGCTGATACCCACTCACTCAAAACACTCTTCACAAAATGCAAAAATTTTGCATTACAGACTTTTGAGGATGTGTCCCAGCATGAAGAATTTCTTGAGCTTGGCAAAGATGAACTTATTGATTATATTTGTAGCGATGAACTCGTAATTGGTAAAGAGGAGATGGTTTTTGAAGCCGTCATGCGTTGGGTTTATCGTGCTGTTGATCTAAGAAGACCACTGTTACATGAGCTCCTGACACATGTGAGACTCCCTCTGTTGCATCCCAACTACTTTGTTCAAACAGTTGAAGTGGACCAATTGATCCAGAATTCTCCTGAGTGTTATCAGTTATTGCATGAAGCAAGACGGTACCACATACTTGGGAATGAGATGATGTCCCCAAGAACTAGGCCACGCAGGTGAGAAGACTGTTTTCAAACATAGTTAACAAAAGTTTTTGTTTTTATAGTGTATTTAAACAAAAGTTTTTGTTTTTATAGTGTATTTAAACCTCCTGAATGCAATCTCAGTATAGTCATTTATATGTGTAGTCTACATATGGCTTTATACAATGTTAGATTTATTTTGGATTATGTAAATCATTAGAATGTCTCTCCTAATGAAGACTAGATTCAACAGTAGCATTTTTTGAGCTATCAGTAGGTGTTCTGAGCTGTCAGAGGGTGTTGGAAAGGATGTTTGCAACAGTGTGTGTCTCAATACATTTCTACTAGTTTCTCTTAAGCTTTTTAGGGCCCCGGACCATTCCACTTTTCTTTCCAAGGATTCTTTGGAGCTAAATACTATAGTAGGCTCTCTTGAACTGCCTCTACTTATAAAAAGAACAATTTGCACATTCATAGACTGGCCTTTTTCCTAACAGAGAACATGAAATACAGAGGTGGAACAAATAAGCTGATACATGTTGAATGAATTCTCAGATGTAAAATCCAGGCTTCAAATCTTTTTTAATTGCCACAGTTACTGTATTTAATGTCACTCTCAATTTTTTAATCTTTTTCTGATTATGAAAATTACATCTTCATTATAGAAAATTTGGAAAATTGATGTTTCAGTGGTGAAATGCAATTGTCATATTTGCAGTATAATAGGACACTTACAATAGGTTATTTCTATAAAACACCTATAGATTTTAATTCATGGGCTATAGAAAAATAATCGCCATGCCTTAATAATGGAAGGGATACTATTAAACATTGTGCATAAGCAAGAAATGGCTATTGTGAGAAATATTATAGTAAAGAACCTTTTTAATATTTTTCTAACAGAGCTAACATTGGTATTGGTTATTTATTTATTATGGTAAAAAACACATAACATAAAATTTGCCATCTTAACCATTTTTTTTTTTTTTGAGACAGAGTCTCACTGTGTTGCCCGGGCTAGAGTGCCGTGGCGTCATCTTAGCTCACAGCAACCTCAAACTCCTGGGCTCAAGCGATCCTCCTGCCTTAGCCTCCCGAGTAGCTGGGACTACAGGCATGTGCCACCATGCCCGGCTAATTTTTTTCTATATATTTTTAGTTGTCCAATTAATTTCTTTCTATTTTTAGTAGAGACGGAGTCTCGCTCTTGCTCAGACTGGTTTCGAACTCCTGAGCTCAAACAATCTGCCTGCCTCGACCTCCCAGAGAGCTAGGATTACAGACGTGAGCCACCGCGCCCAGCCAACCATTTTTAATTGTATAGTTCAGTAGTGTTAAGTATATTCACATTGTTGTAAAACTAGTGTCTATTTTTATTTTTCCATACATCTCCATTTTTCTATAAATTTACTATACTATGGCCCACAAACCACATTTTTAGCTTCAATTTTGTGTATCATTGTTTTGGAAGGTGATTAAAATTCAGCATATTATGAGATAGCTTGCTTTTTAAATCTGTACTAGTCTGGATATATCAGGATTTAATCTGTTTCCTCATATGTAAAATGGGAATGATAACAGTGTTTACATCACAGGTTTTGCCACTGAAACTATTAAATGCAATAATTCTTAAGTACCCAGCATAATACTTGATGCATTGAGAGTGTTTAATATTTATTATGCATATAGTATAATGTAGGCCTGACTTAATTTAAGAAAACTCCAGTATTTGAAAGTCTGAACTTTTTATAAATTAGATACAATATTGGGTAACTATTATTACAAAAAATTAATATAATATTTCTTAGTATTAGGGTGAGAGTACATTTTTGTCTTCAAAGTTATTTTATAGCCGGGCGCCGTGGCTCACGCCTGTAATCCTAGCTCTCTGGGAGGCCGAGGTGGGCGGATCATTCTGAGCTCAGGAGTTCGAGACCAGCCTGAGCAAGAGTGAGACCCCACCTCTACCAAAAATAGAAAGAAATTAATTGGACAGCTAAAACTATATATAAAAGAAATTAGCCGGGCATGGTGGCACATGCCTGTAGTCCCAGCTACTCGGGAGGCTGAGACAGTAGGATCGCTTGAGACCAGGAGTTTGAGGTTGCTGTGAGCTAGGCTGACGCCACGGCACTCACCCCAGGCAAGAGAGTGAGACTCTGTCTCAAAAAAAATAAAAAATAAAAAATAAAAGCAAGAAAATGTGTTCCATGGAACTGGATATTCAAGGATCCCTGAAGAAATAATGACATTTATATGTAATGAATGTATAGTACATAGTAAGGATCTGACATAGGCTTTATGTGCTCAGGTCCATATTAAATAATTGGGACATAAGAAAAAAAATATGATCTTTCCCTGAGGTAGATTACAATCTAATTTGGGGGATCAGACTCATCTACATAATATTATCAGAATATAATGAAGGACAGTAAAAGAAAAATGCAAGTTGTGAACAATTTTTGTTTTAAAAGTTCCATTGTTACAGTGGAAGATCATTGTTCTGAGTCTAAATACTGCTCATATTCAAATGGTGGACTCATTCTAAAAGACTTTTGATGTTACCAGGCATGTTAAAAATCACACCACTGTTAATGTAAAATGAAGAATGATTTGCTGATTTTGCACAGGGCACATAAAGACAGTGTGATATGTGGATTGCAGGTGGCCGGTCAGTGATATCAGGCAACCCAATCATGGGATATAGACAGTATGGTTCAGGAGGTAGTGGAGTAATAAAACCAAGTTCTAAACATTCTTTAATTTAGTGAAAAAATTATAAATTTCATGAAAATTTGCTATTGAGGAAGACACTCAATACCCACTTGTACCAAATGTGAGAACTCTGAAAAAGAGAGGCATTGCTATAACAGTCAGATGACAAGAACAGATCTCGTCTAAAGAGCTCTTCCTCACTTTCTATTTCAGTTTTTGCAGATGCTGTTGAAGAAAATTCTGATACAGAGTATTTTTATCACCATGTTCTCCTCACATCAATGAGGGTTTCCTTGCTAATACAAAATAAATGTATTTAATATATTTGTCATTATTGCACAATTCTTTTAAAAATGTTTGTGGACTGGGTGTCCCTAAAATAAGATTCTTAGTATTAGGATTTATTTTTTTCACTGCACATTTAGGGTTTATGTAATATAGGTCTTTCCTCCATCTTCACATATTTCTGATCAATGTAAAATGCTAACAGGTAGTGGGATCCTTTAATTTTTTCACATGATGTATTTATATTAAACAAATATTTTCTAATATAAATAAACATTTTGTAGAAGTTTATTTTTTACCATGTTATGCAATACATATTACATATTGGGATGCCTTTTCTTTTTAGTTCTTTGAGAGTTAAATTATCCCAACTCTAAAAATACTCAGAACAGACCAGATTGCAAAAAGTCTGGGCTAGCAATCCTCTAGTGTAATCATTTGCTTTGAATTCAGAATTAACTTTTCTTTAAAAACAATTTTTAAAAGGGTAATTATTTTTACAGTATACTCTATATTATTGTCTCAACACAAGGTGTGGTCTCAGGGCCCTTCCAGGTCCCTTAGACACTCTCAGGGCATATGTGAAGTTCTCCCTTTTCCAATTGCGCTTCTGAGTGAAGCCAGATTTTTTCATACACAGCCCTCCGTATCCATGGGTTCTGCATCTCAGATTCAATCAACCATGGATTGAAAATATTTTTAAAAATAACAATACAACAGTAAAAATGATACAAATAAAAAATACAGAAAGAAACTATTTACATAACATTCACTCACTTGTTTTAGGTATTATATTTAAAGTATAGAGGAGGATGTGTGTAGGTTACACGCGAATACTATACCATTTTATAAGATAACGGGCTTGAGTGTCCTCAGATTTGGGTATCCACAGGGTCCTGGAACAAATTGCCCACAGATACCGAGGGAGAGAGGACTGTACCTCAGACAAAACAACAAGTCACAATAAATTGAATGCAAGAATAGATGAGAATCAAGCTGTGTTCCATGAAGCCAGATAGTAAAGAGATCTGCAAAACAATGGCACTCTTCTCACTAAATATTTTTTATTTTGAAAAATATAGCTATTTTCATTAAAATGTTATTTATGTTAAAATGGTTTTATTATTGCAATTTTAAAAATTGATAAATATTTTTAAATGTCTCAATTTTAATCTCTAATACAGTAAATAAGCACAGTTATTTTGGGTTCTCGATAATTTTGCCAGTATAAAGGGCTCCTAACACCAACAACTTTGAGAACCACTACTCCAGAAAATCTAATAGTGTACATTTCAAAATAGAATGAAAAGAAGGAAAAAAAGAAAGAAAAAATGCTAGCAACAAGTTAAATGGAAAAATAATGTGAGTACAGTCTCATTCTTGCTCCCTTGAATGCTGGAGCCGAGGTTGAATAACATGTAGGTCATGGCTTGGTGGAGGCTGAGAAGGATGAAGCAAGAATCTTAGAAGGAGGAATATAGGGAAAGGTGGAGCTGAAGCTCCATCAATCCAAAGAGGGCAAACAGAGTGACGAAAGCTGGGCTGGAGTCAAAGTGATGATGACCAAGGAAACCAGTAGTGATGAAGGTGAAAGGGAGAAGTGGACAGACGAGTGGCTGAGAAGCCAAGGACAAGACCACACTGAGGCCAGGAAATACTTCCCAGAGGGATAAGCTGAGGACCATTTGTTGTGTTTTTGAAGGGAAGTCTGGGAGCTTCCTAAGTAGTCCCACTCTCAAGGGCAGTTCTCTCCAAAAGTATCTGCAAGGTCACAAAGGTGTGTCTTAACCGCTATCTCATCTAAACCTTCCCAATATTCCTCTTGTTCCAGAAAGTAGTGTTTTTATCTCACTTCTGAATTCCCCTTCAAACTCCCAGAGAGCCCAGTAGAGAGTCTGAGCTCTCACGTTGCCACTCAGAATGAGTAATATTTTCCTAGAAAATAACTGTCAAGCAAGTCACAGAAGTCGATGGGCAGCTATCTGAACAGCCATTATTGCCACTTGAAATTAGCTTCCAAGTGCTACCATAATTAGCAACTTGAGAAACATCAACAGATGGCTTTAACAAACCAAGAAGACAACAATATTGAAAATCCTAAGACATACCTTTAGTATTTACAAAATACTTTGAAGAATGGTAGCTTTTCATTACTATCAATTTATAATTATAAAAATATATTTTATTAAAATCCTAACTTTGGGGATATATTTTAGCCCAGATTCCCTAGAAAACAAATATGAGGCAAGGATCAATGTTCTTGCCTGTCTTATTTGCCAAACCTATCACAGTTAGAGTGTGGAGAAAGGGAAGTGTGAAAAAGTGGGAGGTGACACAATGCAGTCAGCACACTGGCTACTGCATCCCAATGAGCAGTAAAGACACATAACAGGCCATATGGGCAGTTGCAGCCAATGGGCACACGCTACTTCTCCAGAGAGACTGTACCAGGCCACCATGCCTTGAAGAAGTCCATGGGAAGGAGGAAAGAGGGGAGATTTACCTGCTTAGGAGCCTCCTTCTCTTGTTTCCTAATGGTGAAATTTGGCCCCATGGGTTAATTTTCCATACTTCTGGGAGGTATATGTGGTCTCTGTGGTAGTCACTTGTGATGGCATATTCCTCCTCAGAAGATGTCATATTCCATTCAAATCCCAAAGTAGCTGGAAGAGCCAAAATTTTCAGGTGTGTGGCTGATTGGCCCCGCTACATGAAGTAGCCAAAGGGCATTTGGCACCCCTGGATTTGGCCGCAGGTGGGCAGAAAGAATCTGTGAATGCCCATCAGTTTTGTCCAATCACAGTGTCTTCTGGAGTTTTCATAGTTGGGGCTAGAGTTTAAATGCATTTCCCCAAAATTCATATGTTGGAAACTTAATTGCTATCGTAACAGTAATAAGAAGTGAAGCTTTTAAGAGGTGATTGGGTCATGAGGGCTCTGTCTCCATGAACGGATTAATGCTTTAATCCTGGGAGCAAGTTAGTTATCACAAGAGTGGGCTCCCGACAAAAGGACACGTTCAGTCTCACTTTTCTCTGTGACTCAAGTGCTTGCTTCTGCCTCCCACCTGTCCACCATGAGATGACCTTCACCAGATGCCAGCATCATGTGCTTGGACTTCCCAGCTTCCAGGACAATGAGCCAAATACATTTATGTTTATTATTTAGTCTGTGGTATTCTGTTATCACAACAGAAAACAGACTAAGACACTAGGTAAACTAAATTGGTAGCAGTGGAATCACCATACTGCTTCTCTAATTTATGGTGTTTTATTGCTCATCGGAAAGAGCTTTGTCTTCCACTTATATTATTTGTATCATTGCTGTAGTTGCCAATATGAAATGGATAATCATGAAATGATTTGGGCACATGGGGTTTTTCTGTAAAGCATTGTTTTAGTCTCTAAACTACTCTAAGTATTCTAATGGCTTTTGATAGACTTTCAATATAAAACATACTTTTTGAAGATTATACACAGAAAAAAATTATTTAAAAATTTTAATAAAGGCAATTATACAGGTTTGTACCATTTTAAAAGTCCATGGAGTTCAAGATTTCTTATTAGTGGAAGAAATCCCAATTCTGCTGTCTGCTTTTATGAAGGGGGAGAAAGAAGTAGACAAGAGGCATGATTATGGAGGAACACCAGAGAAAAAGACTCCACCACTGAAACAGTGCTGATGAAATAAGGACCCTTCATTAAGATACATAACAAATATACTTCTGTACTGAGGCAAAAACAGTTGATAAGGAAGGATTGAAAAATATATTAAAAAGAAAGCAATGAGAACTTAAAAAAGAAAAGCCAGTTTCTGCATCGTGGGGATGATGAATGGAGAGAGAGGTGGTAAATAAACTGAAGAAAAGGAGAGAAATAAAACATCAGATTTCTGTTGGACTGGAGCCACTGGGCTATCTTATATGAGGCCAGATCCATCTTCAAATACTCTTGGAAATTTAATGTGACCTACACAACTAGAAACTGCTGCTCTTCTTGTCCTAGTGATTTGGGCAAGTACAGCAGCATTTTCACAGATAATGCTCAACTTCATCTCATATTCCTTGTAAGAATTAAGACCATAAATCTTGTTTTGTCTCTTTATTATTCCTCTTGTTTCTTTGGCTCGTTTTTGGATTGAATTATGTCCAGAGAACATGATGCAAAGCACATAATTGTGCTCCTCAAATCCTTTATGGAAACTGGCAGAATATAAATCGTTAATGCATAAATAAATAAACAACCAAATGTCTTTAAGCTTTCACAATGATTCCCTTCTGCATAGCTTCTGCTTAATTTAGCATCCTGTTTTCTGACATTCAACAAGTACGTGTTGGCACTAACATGCTTGGTGAAAAGACTTGACAACTGCAGTTTTGTTAAATCCCAGAATGACAGTTTTTGTCTACAAGGATTTGAAAACTAAGAAGTGCTGTTTTAACACCCCCAAACCAAAAGTGGGACACACGTAAATATCAAGGTGTTCCTGTATGAGGCTGGTACCTCCAATAACTACAGAATTTTAACTAACTCTGGTTGTTTATCTTTATCTTCTTTTTCTAGCAGAAACCTGGGCATCGAATACAGTCTCACATTTTTCATAGTCTTCTCAGAAGGTAATTTGTTTTTGTCCCAATAGGAAATGTACTACAGGGTCTGAAAATAAAAGAGATACTTCCTGCTCCTAATTGCTACATCCAAATCATTTATCCTTCTTTCTCCCTCTAAAATCCCAGCTTCTTTGAAATGTCTGCTGTTGGCAAATGTAACCTGCAACCTCTCCTTGTTGTGGTCAAATTTCTATCTCCCTGTCCCTAACCCACTGTATACTGAAGATTTTAGTTTATATGTCTCTGCAACAACCATTACTCCTATCATCATTCTTATTAACTTCAACTTTCATGTAGATGCTTCACTCAACATCCTTGCTTCTCAGTTTCTTTCCCACTCCCTCAATTCCTTCTGTCTCTTCCTCCACTCCTCCTTAGCAACCAACTCACGCAACCACATCTCAGACCTTATTGTTGCCATCAATTGAACCACCTCAAAAATCTTGTCTTCAAACATTACGCTCTCTGATTTCTACCTCCTCCCTTGCAGCTCTTCCTTAGCTTGGATTCCACAGTGAATTGGTATAAGCACTGCTCTGCAAATCCCCAGTTCCTTGCCCTTTTTTCCTCTGTTGTACTTGCCTTGCAAAACCCTTAATTTGGTTAAACTCCACTCTTCTCGTACTTACTCTATGTCTGTGCCTGAACTGAAGTGACTGGAAGAAAATGCACAACCACAGTGACTAGCCTCATTTTTAATTTACAACCCCAGCTCTTATAGGGCCCTCAGCATTCTCACTCTGCAACAGGACATTTTATGTCTTCTCTCCTCCAACCTCTAATACACCTTTCTCCCTTTATTATCCTCTCATGGCCTTGCTTTTAATTCACTGACAAGGCATAAACAAAATCAAAGAGAGCACCATCATCTCATCAACCAATCTGCTGATCTATAGTTCTCTGTATTCAATTAATTTTATCCATTTATTGTGCAAATATTTTTGAGCACCCACTATGTACAAATGCCATTCTGGAAATGAGGATTACAACAGTAAGCAAAATAGATAGACTTCCTGTCCTAAGAGGTTTATGTTCTAGTGGAGACAGAAAATGAACAAATAAACAAACAGAAGGCCCAGAGTTGATAAGGACTATGCAGAAAGAAAAACAAAACAAAACCAAGGTAAGGAAGGTAGAGTGATGAAGGGCTTTATTTGAGATGGACTGTCAGGGAAAGTCTCTCTGATAGGGTAACATCAAGTGGCTGATAGGGATACAGCCACTTGGATCTGTGGGAGAAGGGTTCCACACATAGAAATGCACATGCGAAAGCCCTCAGCTATGAGTGGGCCTTAGAGCAACTGAGTGACAGTCAGGAGGCCAGTTTAGCAAAGTATAACAGAGAAGGAAAGCAGTAGGTGACGACAGAGGGTCTTTTCATGGCCAGAAGCCAGGTCATGAAGAACCAAATTGCCTATGGTAAGAACTTTGCATTTTAGCGTAAGAGAGATCAGACACAATTGAAAGGTTTCGAGAGAGGAATGACATGATCTTAGTTAAGTTTTAAAAAGATACTTAGGCTCTTGTAGGGGTGAGGATGATGGGAGTAATAAAAATAGGGCTATGGAAGCGATTCAGGTGACAGATGGTGGAAGTTTAGGCCCAGGTGCTAGTGATGAAGGAGGTAAGGAATAAATGGAAGAACCATCAATATTTGAAGATGGACTGGCTATGGGATGTAAGAGAAAGAGAAGTGTAAAAGATGACTACAAATTTTTCAGTCTGAGGAATGAGAAGAACAAAATTGACATCTACTGAGATGATGGAGACAGGAGATGCTAATAATGCCTTGGCCCTGTCCATTGTGCTGAACTCATCTGCCATTTTCCCCCTTCTTTTATTCCAGCTCACTGATCATCTTTGAGGAAGCCAAGACAGTTTCCATTTCTGTGGCCTTCCACTTTGCACTTGATAGTTCTTTGTCCCTCATGTTCTTCTCCCAGATCATTCAGTGTGAGTTTGGGCTCAGTGGAGAGGGGCATGGAAGGGGCAGCTCCACAGAGCAGGTAATGGTTTAGAGGTGGAGGTGGTGATGAACAGTGGGCATGGGGTGGGCAGGAAGGAGAATGAAACTGTAAAAAAATCAATGCTCTATTTTACCTTTAACACTGACTAGCCTAAAGCCAAACTTATTCTGATAAATGTGGGAAGAGAGACTCTAAAAATGCATTTCCATCAAATAAGCTTGGTTTTGAAAAATGTGAAACTGAATATTTTTGATAGTTCTGTTACTAGCCACCTCCTACTCCCTGCAGACCCCAAGACGTGGAGAGGGCCAAACGGTGCAAAGCAGAGCTTTCCAATGGAGGAGGAAGCCAAAGACTGGAATAGAGCTTAGGCAAGTCAAGAATGTTTCTGAGAAGCTAACCCAGAAGGAAAGACACCTGTATAACAGAACCTAAAGCCTCTGTAACACACGTAGCTTCAGAACAGGGCAGCGTCTCCAAAAGGGGTTACCTCTGCTCCTTCATTCTTAGATTCTAAATACAAGCCTTCCTGCTTACAGATGCCAGAAATTCTTTTCCCAGAGAACATCCTTTTATTTTGCAATGAATGAAACAGGCTTAAAATACTCCTGGGAGAGGAAACAGGCTGAACAAGGTTTACACAAAAGATTTGGCTGAAGCCAGATTCTCCCTAGAAACAGGTTTGGTTTAGCAGAGAGAGGGAGAAGAGGGAAGGAAGCTGGTATGTAATGCAGAAAAGCCTTCATGTGTTTACCCAGCACCTTTTTCTCCTGCATCGTTCATCTCTGTATCTCTCCTTAAGATTAAGAATATATGGGTGTGATCTCCATTTAATATCTACTATCTTTGAAAAGATTTCCTCTGTCAGTCCATCACCACCCCCACCTGCTTCCAAAGCAATCTCTGCTCCCCTTCACAGAAAACCTCTCCAGCATTGCCTCTGCATTCTTTCTTCACTTCCTCACCTGGGAGTAGAGGACATAAAATCGATTATTTCATGTCACATTCTGGTCTGACTTTTCTTCTACTTTAAAGGCTACAGCAGTATTGTAATACTTCCTAACTTGTCTCGCTGCTTTGATTCTTATCCTTTAAAATCATGCCCTCTGCGCACAGCAGAATGATATCTTTAAAATATAAATCAGATCTTGTCACTCCCAGCTTAAATGCCTTTGTTGGAGTCTCATTGTGCTTAGAATAAATGTAAACTCTTTGCCATGGACCATGAAACTCAGAATAGCATGGCCTCACTCTATTGAACTGATGTCATTGTCTTCTCTCTGCAGGTCATTCAACCCCTACAGGCCAAGCTTCAAGGACTTTGCACTTGTTACTCCCTCTTCCAACAGAACTTCTTCTTCACTCGGTTCAGTAAAAGCCACCGAGAGGCCTCTCCTGGCCACTCCATTGAAAGTAGCTACACACACGCACACACATATACCATGAATCGTACCATTCCATTTTATTTAGAACGGTTATCAAAATCTATGTTAGCATGTAATTACCAATTCATTATTTGTTTCTTCCATCAGAGAATAAGCTCTATGACAGAAAGGATCTTGCCTATACACATTAGTATCTCCGGCATTATTTACCAAAACCTAGTATATAATATTTTTTTAAATGAATGCATGAGGGACTGGAATTGGTGGATAAATACAAAAGGTTGGCAGCTCAAAGAAAAAAAAATCCTGATTTAACATTCAGTTTTGGTTCAATGAGATTAGAATTGGTTAGTCTATTCCCATCCTGCTATTTAAATCTACATTACAGTTTTTCATGTTATTGACACTGATGGAGTAGGGAATGACTGTTTCATAGCCAGAGCTAAGTATTCAGACCCTCTAGAGCCTGGCTGAATAGTCGCTTGTGATTTGCAAACTATGAGCTACAAAGGGTGGCTATTTATTTAAGGTTGAGTTCTCCCAAGGTAAATGAGAGACACTGCAAGAAATAAAACTTATGTGAGGAGCTCAGGGGAAGTTACTGACTTTCTAAATCCACTGCAGCAGGTACTGATATTCCTGCCTGCACCTCTCCCTGACTATAGATATACAACTTTTATAGCTGCCAGAAAGGAGTCCTGTTATTTCCTTCAAACAGTATACCTTGCCTTTAATTTGGCTGATCTATGGTTTGTATCAAACACCACCACAGAAACGATTAGATGAGAATAAAATGATAAAGATTAGAAAATGATAACAGTGAGAATTGCAGTTTACTATCCATTCCCAAAGAAGAAACTGTGATATCCCCAGTAAGCAGAAAAGAATTCTAGGGGTGAAGCTGTCCCTCCAGGGGCACAGAGCCTGGCTGGATCCCTATTCCCCATATTCCCTGAGAAGGTGCCAACGTCAGCATGGGTCAGATCCTTGCAAAAAAAGAAATCTATATCCTGTGATAAAAAGAGAATTAATCCTAAGCCTCCCAAATTCTCTGTTGAGGTTCATGTTGTCAGCGCTAGAAGAAAATAAACACATATTACATATTTTTATAAAAGTATCATAGCCACAGTTTTAAAATGTGAGACATAAAAAGTAAAAGTGAAGAACATATTCACCACTGTAACACAACTAATCATTACCCTTTTGGTTTTTTCCTTTCAGCTTTTTAAACTATGTATGTTTCCTTTTTACATTTTTAAATATGAAAATATAATTTTATTACATTTTTCCTAAAAATATCATAAGATTTTATGGATATCTAATATACAGAAGCAGAATATGAAACAGCTTCCTAATGGCCCAATGTCATCAAGGCCGAGGCGTAATGTTAAACACACATGATTCCTTACAATCTGTTACTAATATAAACTGCTCTGTAATGAACATCCTTGGCTGTACATTTTTTTAAAAATTCAATTTGAATCCTGGCTTGCTCATTTACAGAGCTTTATCAAGTCTCTTAATCTTATCGAGATTACTATTAATGCAATTTTTTCATGTGTAAAATGGGGATAATTGCTACTCTGCAGTATTATTGCAAGGATTGAATGAGAATATGTGTGAAATTTTCTGGTCATATCAGATGTTCAGTGTATGTCAGTGTCTCCCCTAGAATAAGTTTTACAAGCAAGATAAGCATTTTCTAGTCTTCTGTTTCTAATTCTCTAATTCTTACCAGAGAAGGCTCTGTAATTGAAGCATACTAAATTTGGAAATATTGGGATTTATGAGAATATTCTACCTCTACTAGGGGAATAGTGTCTACTAAACATCAAACACAATTGGAATTCTGTTGTTTTTCTAATTTTCTGAAAGTAGAAGACAACTTCATCAAAATCCTGAACTATATATATATATATATATATTTTATTTCAGGGTATTATGAGGGTACAAACATTTTGGTTACATTTTATGTCTTTGCCTCACCCAAGTGAGGGTTAGAGGCATGCCCTTCCCCTCTACAATGCTCATTGTGTCCTTTAGCTGTGTGTTTACTCCCATCCTCCTAATCCCTAAACAGTATTACTGCCATCTGAGCACCCTAGTATTCATCAGTTAGTACCAATTTGATGGCGAGTACAAGTG
>CAUYSK010042541.1:0-11249 GCA_963575035.1 Avahi laniger | reverse complement strand
GAAGGGGGCCCTACACCTGCCTGGCCAACATCTTGATTGCAGCCTGGTGAGACCCTGAGCAGAGGACTTCTTCCTGTCCGGATGCCTGCCCGGCAGAAACCACGAGATGATAAATGAACGTTGTTCTGAGCTTCTGAGTTTTTGGTAATTTGCAATGCAGTAGTAGATAACTAACACTCCCACGAAAGCCTGTTTATCCCTCATCAGAGCTGGAGCTTTCAGCAAGGGAGGATGGGGCAATGGCAGTGTCAGGGCAGAGGGCACAGTGTAGGTCCAGAGGACACAGTGACCATTTTTATAACTGGGCTTTGGTCATATGTCATTAGGGTAAGTCCGTTTGTTGAGTTATATACTGCTCTGGGTGTTGTGCTGCATGTTTTCCATGCAAGAGCTCATTCTCATTACAACATTCTTTTGAGGTGTTAGTGTTCCCATTTTACAAATGAGGAAACTGATGTTGGAATTTAAATATCTTGTCTGCGGCCTCCCAGCTTGTGAAGACTGACTCTGTCAACCATGATTGTACATTGTTAAGTTGTATTTGATATTTCGAATAGACAACATTTATACAATCAAGATTCAAAATATGCCAAAAGTCCCCCAATTCCCAGGAGGGAACCAGTGATGCCGGCTTCTTGTATAACCTTCAGGAATTATTATATGCTTCTGTGTATGTGTGTCTCCCCTCCTATCTAGATAGAAGCAGATGTATACTCACTGTTCTGTGCTTTTATTATTAGGTCATTAAATATGAAATGTCTCATATCGAGTCAACAATGTCATTTTTTATATCTCAAACAAGAAGCAGTACAATTAATTAAAGTATGCACCTAAACTATCAACACACTTTTGCCATCTTAATGGTAGCTCGCTTATGCCAGCAGTGAAGAAGCCTGGAGAGCGAGTGGCGATGAAAGTGCAAAAGGCATTTTCTACAACTTGTCAAGAACTGAATATTTTTCCTTGCAAGAAGTGGTCCAAAGCCTGGAAGAAGTGGTAGTCAGTTGATGCAAGGTCTGGTGAATACAGTGGCTGACTGAGTTTCCACATCCAGCTTCTGTAGTTTGAGCAGCATTGTTTGTGTGACACATTGTTGAGCATTGTCTTGCAAGAAGATTGGCCTATCTCTATTGACCAGTCTCGGCTTCTTAATCCTCATCATTTCATCCAACTGGCTGCAGTAGACATCTGCTGTAATCAATTGACCAGGTTTCATGAAACTGTAGTGGCAATTACCAGCGCTGGACCACCAAACAGACACTATTAGCTCTTTTTGATGAATGTTCGGTTTTGGACCGTGTTTTGGCACTTCATCTTTATCCAACCATTGTGCCAAATGCTTGCAATCATTAAAAAGAATCCATTCTTCATCACATGTAACAATAATGCAATGTAGAAATGGTTTGCTTTTATGTTGTGACAGCAAAGAAAGGCAAGCTTCGAGATGATTTCTCTTCCAATGCTTGTTTAATTCATGTGGCACCCATCTATCCAGCTTCTTTACCTTGTTGATTTGTTTCAAATAGTCTAATATTGTTGAGATAGTAATGTCAGACTTTGCTGCTAATTCACACACAGGTTGAGATAGATTCGCTTCCAGTACAGCTTTCAGCTCATCATTGTTCACCTTGGTCTCAGGTTTCCCATGTGACTCATTTTCATGATTAAAATCACCAGAACAGAACTTCTCAAACCATTGATGTACTGTGTGTTCATCAGCCACATCCTTCCCAAACACTTAGTTGATATTTCATGCCGTCTACACTGCATTGGTTCCATGACGGAACTCATATTCAAAAATAACATGAATTTTTGACTTATCCATGGTTTCACAAAAATTGCTCTAAAAAAAAATTGACAGGCCCGGCATGGTGGCTCATGCCGGTAATCCTAGCACTCTGGGAGGCCGAGGCAGGTGGATTGTTTGAGCTCAGGAGTTTGAAACCAGCCTGAGCAAGAGCGAGACCCCGTCTCTACCAAAAATAGAAAGAAATTAGCTGGACAACTAAAAATATATGGAAAAAATTAGCTGGGCATGGTAGCACATGCCTGTAGTCTCAGCTACTTGGAAGGCTGAGGCAGGAGGATCACTTGAGCCCAGGAGTTTGAGGTTGCTGTGAGCTTGGCAGACGCCACCGCACTCTAGCCTGGACAACAGAGCAAGACTCTGTCTCCAAAAAAAAAAAAAAAAATTGACAATCACAAGCCAGATTGTGCATTTGATAGGTGTACCTTCACAATACAAATAAAACAAGAAGTGTCAAAGTGAAATGTCAGAGATATTAACTTAGTACTTAAGGAAATCAGACATTGCATACTTAATAACCTAAGTCCTTAACTTTCCATCTTGGCAGTAATTTCATATCCATCCAGAAATGTTCTTATTCTTCTCATTCTCTTTAATAGCTGCACCGTATTCCATAGAATGGATATACTGTGTTTGTTTAACCAGTCCCCTGTTGACAGAAATTTAGTTTATTTCCCATCTTTTGTTATCTAACTATTGTAGTGGCTACCTTTGTACATACCGTAGTTTTGTGTGTATACAGGAA
Source organism: Avahi laniger (assembly GCA_963575035.1). Lineage (NCBI taxonomy): Eukaryota > Metazoa > Chordata > Mammalia > Primates > Indriidae > Avahi > Avahi laniger. The sequence continues at coordinate 8,697 of CAUYSK010042541.1, read as the reverse complement.
TATCAGGAAAAATTCCTGAAAGTAGAGGACTTGCACCAAATGTTGCGTGCTCTTGGAAATATTTTCATTTGTCCTGAAACTCAGCTTCTCAAACATCACCTTGTGATCTCCTCCCAGAGGACTCCAGGGGTCTTCCATGTCCATTGTCATTGAAAAAGACTATTTTGTGTTCAGACAACGTTCAGAGTCCACTACTCTGGTATCCCACTCAACTTTATTTAAGTTATTAGGAAGTGGAGAAGTCCAGGTAGGAAACAGGAAGACCTGTGTGACCAGCATTTTTCTTAGAATTTCCCAAGGTCCGTCACAGGGAGCGTTGAAGTCAGCTTCCCTAAAAGCAGAGCTAGACATGGGGATTCTTGTGCAACTGGCTTATCGAGAGAGCGAAGCAAAGTAGGGCACAAAGAGCTAGACAAAGATGAGTTTCAGTAGCCTAGGCTCAGCGTGAGCTTGTGGGGAGCTCTGGAGAGTGAAACGTGCCACAGAGATTGTCCTGCTTTGAGTACAAGAGGCCTTTGTACACCTTTCACTGGCTGCAGACCAGGGAGGGGTGTAGATAAACTCCCCGGGACTTCTGAATCAGACAGCTCTCATTGTCCAAGGGAAATCATTAGCAGAGGGGAGCCAGCGTGAGGAGTTAGCAGCAGCACCTGCAGTAGCTGGGCAATGGTTGCACTGACCTGGTGAACAAGAGCCGGGGATCTGAGCAGGGCACCAGCACAGTCCCTGCTTGTGTTCTGGAGTAGTCGTTGAATTTGCCTCCTGTCTGTCTGATGTCTGCTGAGGCTCTAAGCTGATGACCTCTGGGGACATACAAATCTGACTGCATCTTCCTTCCTCCGCAAACCTGGCTCATCTGCATTCTTGCCCAGACATCCCCCTGGATCTGTCATGCCAGGCAGCTGCCCAACAGACCTCATAAGACTTTTGATGTTACTTTTTGCTGCCCTCTTAAAGAGTTGTGTTATAGTTTTTTCAACTCCAATTTGAAACAAGGGGAGGGAAAAAATGTTTACTGAATGAAAAATAAAATCAATAGAGAGCAAAATAATTTCTGTGACCTTTTACAGACAATGTCATGGGAACATAAATAACTTGACCCTGCCTTTTTTAACTTCTTGGAAAGACCTAAGGCCATAACCACAGAAAAAGTTTCCTGGAGATCAGATATTTGATTTCTGAGATTGGGGCCTTATTGACACATACTATTGTGGGTTTCACTTGGAAAAGGTAAAAGAGGCACCATGGTCCCTCCTGTTGCTGATGTGACATTGGTTTTACAAGAGTGCCTCAGTGTCTCCACTATTGATCAGTGTGTCCTGTTTACTGACCGCCACGTTGGGCAGAGGAAAGAACTCTATAGTGAGACACGCGTCCCCTGGGCCCGATGAGGGTCTGCTTGCTGACAGTAAGTCTCCTGTCACAGTTTGTGATGACGTCAATCCTTCATTCAGAGATGTGATCACTACTTTAACGTATAGTTGTCTTACTGTGGTTTAGGAATGAAAAATTACTTTCCAGATGTAGTGGGTTGAATGATGGCCACTGAAAATGTTTTCCACTTCCTAATTCTGGAAGCTATGAGTGTTACCTTACTTGGAAAAAGGGTCTTCTCCCAAGTAATTAAGTTAAGGATCTTGAAATGAGGGGATCATCCTGGGTTATCTGGCTGGGCCCTAAATCCAATGACAAGTGTCCTTGTAAGAGACACAGAGAAGGTGATGGTGATGTGAAGAGGGCAGAGATTATGGTGATGCGGCTGAGAGCCTAGGAATGGCAGGACAACCACCAGGAGCTGGGAGAGACAAGGCGTTCTCCCCTAGGGCCTCCAGAGGGAGAGTGTCCTGCCAATGCCTTGACTTCAGCCCAGTGAATGCTGATTTCAAACTTCTGGCCTCCAGAACTGTGGGAGATTAGGTGTCTGTTGTTCTAAGCCACCAAATTCGTGGTAGTTTGTTACGGTAGCCACAGGAAACTAATACAACCAAGTAAAGACTTTCCACTGTGGTCAGATTCTAAAAATCTTCAACATTATAGACTGTAGGCATTTAGTAGTTTCTCATTTTAGAAGGACTTTGCTCATTTCCAGGAATGAACTTTCAGAGAGGTGATGGCCACCCTTTCTGCCTCTCTGAATGGCAATAACAGCTCAGTCCTCTCTGACTACGTCTTTTTCCTTGATAGCTTATTCAAAAAGAGCAGCAATCCTTGAATTTCTGCTGAGAAAAACAGAACAATAAAGACAGAAGAGAGTGGTTCTCAGATGGCAGTGTGGAGGTGAAAAGATGAAAAGTACATTTCAAAGAAGCACTGCTTCTGGCCTTCCGCAGATGATGAATGAAGTGTCCTGAGATTCCCCCAGACCATTAGAATGCCAAATAAATCTTACAGCATTCTTGTAGAGTCTTTAAAGATAAGCTAGCACAGCTCAGACACATATGTATTAAGGTGGTCAAGTTGGCACTGCTTAATCTACTGCTTGTGAATTGGTTGCTATTTTTTGTTTGCAAAAATGTCTGATGATTTAAGCCTCTAAATTATATATACTTTTTAAACTTTTCATTTATAAATGAAATGTACAGAAACTTTTCAAGAACAGTATAAGGAACTTCCCATAACCCCTTCCCCCAGGCTCTCCAATTATTAACATTTGACATTCGTTTAATCATTTTTCATTTTTATACATTAATTATTTTTTTCTCCGAACCCTTTGAGAGTGAGTTGCAGATCTCACGTACTGTTGACCATCAGTACTTCAGTGTGCATTTCGTAAGAAGGACTTTCTCTGACATAGCCATAGTACAGTTACCTAAATCAGGAAATTAATGACACCAAAGCTATTATCTTATCTACAAGCCTTATTAAGATTTTCACCACCTTATTAAGATTTCACCACTGACCCACTAATGTCCTTGTTCTGGTCTAGGAGCCCATCCCGCATCTCGAGGTGCATTCGGTTGTCAGGTCTCTTTAATCCCCTTCCATCTGGATCAGTTTCTCAGTCTTTCTTGTCCTTCATGACCTTGACGTTTGTGAAGAGCCCCGGACAGAGCAACCCCATCATTGGATATAAAGTTAGTTTGGGGGGGACCTTCTGATTCTCAGCATTTTATGGCTACACTGGAGGCAAAGGAGAAAGAAGGAAAAGAAGATTTGGCATGCCTTATCACAATTTTAGTGCTTTTGTTTTCACAAAAGTCTCTTTTGCTAACTTTCTATCTGAAATTAATAGCTAATAATTCAAGTTGAGCTTAATTTTATGTTCTGTTCTTTCAAAAAGTCTTAGCTCATTGTCACCTCCTTGGGATAATGACTAAAATGGATTGAGGGCTTATTACCTATGAAGTCTTATTCTAGGAACTTGACATGAATTGCCTCATTTAATCTTCACAACGGCCCTATCATTTAGGTACTATTATTTTTCATGTTTTGTAGATAAGAAAACAGAGAAGCAAACCCAGGCCTGGAGTATACCTGCTTCCCCTCTGTCCTGCCCCGTCCTTCCTCAGAAGGGCCTTCCCCAACCCCCAGCCCCAGCCACCGTCTCTCCTATCGTCCAGTTCCGATTTCATCACAGCCTTTGCTAGTACAAACCCCTTGTTCACGCCTTCATGGCTCGGTTAGGGTGGGTCTTCTCCACTGGGACCTGAACTGCAGGAGGGGCAGCGACTTTTCTGTTGGGTTACCACAAGATGTCTAGTTGCTAAGGTGCTGCCTGGGACACAGAAAGCAGTCATAATCTTTTTTTATTTAATGAATGAATGCATATTTTTTTTGACAAAGCTTTGGTAATAGCGCTCCTTTCAAAAAGTCAGCATGAGTGAAGTTGAGAGGCTCGGGTCTCCCTCAGAGGATGAAATTGTGCTTTGTCAGTAGGTGCCTGCTGCAGGGGGGTAGGGGAGAGGCCGGGGGCATGCAACTGCAGACCTGTGGGCAGGAGACTGGGAGAAGGCTCGGGGGTGGGGTTGGGGGACCCCAGCAAGGAGAGGCTGGGATGCCCGTCATGGAGCAGCCCCCAGGTTTCTGATAAGGATGCAGGTTCCATGCTGGCTGCCAGCCTTTTGTGACAGCACCTTTCTTTTTTATTTAGTTGAGCTGACAGGTTTCCACTGACTCATAATCAAAACAGTGGTTCCTACGCCAAAGCAAGCAGACAAGCGGAGGGATGAGAGACGTGTGTGTCTCTCATCAAGCTGTGAGGGCAGGTTCCTAGTTTAAAACAACACCAGGAAACACTGAATAGTGACATTACTGTACTGCAATTAAGGCTAAGAGAATCGAATGCCAGAAGCGGCAAGCTCACTTTCAGATTTCCATTTCTGGCTCGCGTGCCATGGCTGGTGGCGGGAGGGGTCCTAGTCTTGGCTCTTTGCCTGGCAGAGACTCTACTTGAAGTCACTTCGTCAGATGTTTGGTTAGTGCCTGCCCTGCCCCAGCCCTGTGCCAGCTGCAAGGCATCAGCAGTCGGTGAGGCCCGTCTGGCCCTTCTGTGTGGCTGCAAACCTGGGCACTGAACAGGTATCATATTTCATCACATCTGAGGCACCATTGCTTTAGGCACACCCAAGAAAGAAAAAAAATTTAATTATAGCATGACACAAATCTCTCTTAGAACTTTTATCTTATGCTTATTGAAAGAGTTCTTTTAGGCTTAAATATAGATTTTTATGTATTCTTGTGAATACTTAAAAAGGAAAATAGGTGAAGGAAAATAAATTGGTTGAGATATTCCTAAAATCTTTTTACAGTCAGAGCCCTCCTTCCTCTCCTAAATCTCTTTTTATTTTAAGAGTATTTTTACATACACTGCTGTCCTCTGTGCCATCAGCATTTCTCAGGAGAATCCATACAAGAACCAAAAGCCGTTCGTTCTGGGCTTTTAGCTGGCTTTTGACTCTTGCTTTGAGAACGATGCTAAACACGCCTGATTCACCGTCCCTCCCTGCCATCTCAGCCTCACACCCGAGCGTTCCCAGGGGCTAGGGTGTTCCACTCTTGTCCCTGGGATTTTCTTCCATGCTGTTGGAAGTTTGATGCTGGCATGTTTGACGTTGGCACATGCTCGTGCAATGAGAACTGCTCCACAACTGCTGTTTGGCCAGCGACGCTCGTAAGATACACCCGGCTTGAGGAAACTAAAAACGTGAAAGAAGGAGTATCTGTCAGTCAGTGAAGTGTGGTTAGTGCCGGGATGCTGAGTGTTACAGAGGGGGAAGTAGAGGGTGCTGTGAGCACAGATAACAGGGTCCTTCCCAGTCTCTGGTCAGACCTTCCTGGGGAAGGAAGCTCCAGGCTGAGGCTTGATGCATGGGAAGCAGTGTGGGAGGAAAAGTGGGAAGAGTGTTCTGGAGGAAGGAACAGCCTCTGCAAAGGCTTGGAGTTGAGAGAGAAGCTAAAGTGTTTGAAATCTTGGTCAGTTCACAAAATGACCTTTTTGGTAGTGATGGAGGATGGAAGAGCCGGTAACCATAGAAATAAGTTAATGGTTCTGTTAGGCTTTGCCAGCTTCCCCACCGTTGCCCACCGTCTCCTAGAAACTGCCGGAGGAATTGACGCAGTGAGCATGTTAACTTACCTGTTTCATCTGGGTCTTCCATTGAAGAGATTTTATAGGTCTAGCATTTTTTTTTTATTTTTGAGATTTTATGTTATTACACAAATATGATTAGAACAACATTATATAATTAAATCCAAAATCATATTAAAAACTAAATTCACCTTTGAACCCACCATTCCTTAGATTTTACAAATGTTATATTTTGGTCCTTGTTTAAGAGTGTATGTAAAGTTTGCAGGGCTGTAATCCAACTGATTACAATCATAGATTCTGCTTTATTGCATGTTTTTTATTATGAAATTTAATACTTGGTCACATGTCTCTGTTGCAATAAAGTCTTCATAATTGCGCGTATGTACAGTCATCACAGTAGACATTCTTTCATTTGTGTAACCATTCACTTTGACCGTGTAGGTTGCTTTTGAGCTTTTAGCTGCTATAAATGATATTACGTTGAACATTTGCAGAAATTGGCAAACTATGGCCCTCAAACCAAATCCAGCCTCCCACCTGTGTTTGTAAAGTTATACAGGAACACAGCCAAACCCATTCACTTATGTATTGCATATGGCCACTTTCGCATTACAACGGCAGAATGGAATAGTTGCAATTAAGATTGTGATCTGCAAAGCCAGAAATATTTACTATCTGGTCCTTTACCAAAAAGAAATTGCCAGCCTCTGTTTTATGGTATGTGGTAGAGCTTTTGACTTGGATTGTTTTTCTTAAGATAAATTGTAAGAGATGGGACACTAGGGATATATAAGTTATTTTGTAGATTTCACAATAGCTTCGAATTTATAACATGAATATGCTCCGTATAGACAGTGACATATCAGAACAAATGAGTTAGCTGATTCATTCATTCATTAACCATTACAAAGTTACAGTAATTAGAAGATATCACTAAAGTACCTTTGGTCCCTTTTGTTTGTACTCAGAGGTTACTAATCGACACCTCCATTATAACGCCTCCGTTAGTACCCAGTTCTTTTTATTCATAGTATTTCTCACAGTTTTTTTGTTGTGTTAGTGTAACACTAGCTGCTGAACAAATAAACCCTCAAAGGTCAGTGGTTTAACACAATACCTTCTCCTCCCCCATTTAGGAACCCCAGCATAGGCGTTCCTGGTCAGTGGGCAACTCTCTCCTATGTGGCTGCTTAAATTTGGGCTAAGATCTTTCTATTCTTTTTGCAACTTCATTTTTTGGAAAAGAGCCCACTGAAATCCATGCAATGGACACACTGTTGTATGCCCAGATGCCCCCGTTATTACTGTGGTATTCATTCCCCCCAGATGCCAGGGATGTGGCCTGCTGAGTTCCTCTCCAGAAATTGCCTTTGGCCAAAGGGATTTACCTCACCCAAGGTGATGTCTGTCCTCTCCCTGGGGGCAGCCTCTATCCAGTGCTGGTCAATGGGGGAGTTATGAAGGCCTGATCTCCTTACCTCAACGGAGATAACTCAGGAGACTCATCCCAGCCAGGCTCCTTGGAGGGTCAGCAGAGGCCTGTGTTATAGCTACCCAAATCCTCCATCCCCTCTCTCCTGCCTCTCTCAGTGCCCCACGCTGACTCCCAGAGAGCACTCCCCAGCCAACTCTTCTTTCTCAGAGTCTACTTCCAGGGAACTCTCTGTTCCACACCACACCCCCCCAAATGACTAAACTAAGCTTTCTTGTTTCATTTTCTTTCTTAACTTTCCATTGACTTTGCAAGTTTGCACCCTCTTTGCTGCTCTTCGTAATGCTATTTCAGCATGCATTCCCAGCTTCCATTTGGTGCAAGTCTCTGCTCTTCCCCTCATCCTTGACATTTCTAACTAAGGCTCCTTTTATGGCCTCATTACTTTAGGAAGAGGTGAAGTACAAATTACTAAGATAATAAATATTCAAATTGCACAGACCATCTGCCCCTGAACAGATGTCCACTTTAAGTCAGTGTCAGTCTCCATTCCCCGGGGCAAGGGCAGAGGGGAAGGCTAACGGCTGCAGGAAGGACTGTCTTCTCTGGAGGAAGAGGGAGGCTGGGGAAGTCGTGGCTCTGTTGAGTTTCTAATTCATGCTCAGAAAGAGACTCCTTCCAGAAAACTCAGCTGAGGAAGAGGAAATGATAACCCAAGAATGTTAAGATACTTGGGCTGCAGATTGTTTACCGCAATGGAAGTATTCCATGGACCCGATAAGGGCTTTATTTCTGCATTTAGCTGTCATGAGTAGAGTATGTGAAGCATGCCAGGTGCTGTGCTTAGTGCTTTTCAGGTTTTATCTTAGACGAGCTAACCCTCTAGTTGGGGTACTATTTGTAACCCCCACTTTCCAGGTGGGAAAACAGGCTCAGGGAGGTTACTTAGCCTTTCCACCTCAGACAGCTTGTAAGAGGCAGTGGGAATTTAACTCCAGGTCTGTTGGACTCCAGAGACAAAAACTCTGAATCTGCAATATTCTGCCTCCCTTCTGTATAGACCGAGATTGCCCACAGCCTAGCCTGGGGACCAGGGGTGTGCAGAGTACTTTGGCTGGTGGGAGAAGTGAACTTATTCAAAATGCAGATTCCTGAGCCCCAACTGAGACCTAGTGGGTTAGAAACTCTGGCTGAGGGGCCCAAGGACTGGCATTTTAACACATCCCCTGGCTGAAACACTCTCTGAATGGTGAGGATGGCGGGTATAGACTCCTCACTGCTGTACAGATCACAGGCCGCCTTCATAACTTCCCTTGCCTGTGTCTCAGGCAAACCAGGACGTAAGACCATGAGCACCTTTGCAACACCTGGAGGTCATCATCCTCTTCCACTGTTGTGCTGCCTTTTCAGTAGACCCTCCTATTAGGATTAAGTACCTTCATGCTGTTCGTCATCTACTGATCAAGGGAGGGAAACTGAGGCAGTGTAACTGCAGGATTCCCACTGCCTGAGTGAGATCTTGGGTTGGTCATCTACCCTCTCTGTGCCTCATTTCCCTTATCTGTGAAATGGAGGTGATGGTATTACTTGGTTCCAAGGGTTACTGTGCAGATTATCTATGAAGTATTTGAGCTCTGAATAAGTGCTAGTTATTATTCTGTTATCTCCTTTCGGTGTCCTAGTGAGAGCTTTAGTCTTTAACCCACAAGTCAGCTGGGTCTGTTCTTGCTATTCC